>SSNR01000090.1:643167-693167 GCA_006937965.1 Callopanchax toddi | reverse complement strand
CTACATGCGGGCCGTCAGCACGCTCAGTCAGGCCAGCTGTGTAAGCCAAGTAAGCCAGGTGAGTGTGCAACACACTCTACCATGTTTCCCCTCCGTTAGAGACCGCTAGGACCAATATAACTTCACATCATTATGGACTGATTCGATTTGTGTCTCATATGAGCCAAGATGGCATCACTGTCATCATAAATATCCTCCTTTCTGACTTCAATAGAGCTACCCATCCTCTATACAGTAGTTAGTTTCACCATGTTTATCTGGATTAACTCAAGGACTCCAACACAGGTTGTTGAGATTTTCATCTCCTCGAAAAAAAGGAGGCTTATTGATTTGTTAGGAGTCCTAAAAGCTCAGCTAAACCCTCCTAATTCCAAATCCCTGTAGGACAAGATCTTTATTGTTGATTCTTCTTAAAACCAGATGGGAATATCAAACAGTTTCTGCTCTATGCTTGTGATCTGCTGGGAATAAATCAGAACCAAAGACATTTCTTAATAAACGCTATGATCCTCATGAAAACTAATATCCCATTGTCTGATATTTGCAGAAAGCATGACAATATATATTTTTATTAACTAAAGTGATAGAAAATGTTCCAGGCACTATTCGAATGTGGAGACGTTTTGCTCACGGTTTGCGTTTCTTCCAGGTGAGTGAAACAGAAGTGAACGGCCAGTTTGAGTCTGTGTGTGAGTCGGTGTTCAGCGAGGTGGAGTCCCAGGCCATGGAGGCTTTGGACCTCCCCGGCTGTTTCAGAACCCGGAGTCACAGCTACTTGCGAGCCATCCAGGCTGGCTACTCCCAAGACGATGACTGCATCCCGCCCATGGCGTCCACGGTCACCTCCACCATCAGGTCAACCACAGGTGAGGACAGTAAAGTTCAAACTATTTGAAAAAAAATCCAATAAAGTCATGTTGGTGTTTCTATTTACCTGACAAAACAAACGTTGGTTGATGTGTTAGATGATTGTAGAGTAGTTAGTGCAAACTAGTTTGTACTTTTGCTGCATGAATCACTTTATTTGTGTTTCCATTTTTCATGGAGGTATTACTGTAGTTACCACTCTTTCGAGATCATCCTACTGTATTTTGGACACAGTGCTTGATTTGCTTATCCCCTGGATGAATCAGAAAGTAAAGCTATGAACCCTATTGAAAACTACAAATGGACATGGTCTAAAATAAAAATCAAGTCAGAATAGGGACACAACTGCTTCTTCCACTACACTTTGGATGTCTAACTTTCTGTGTGGAGCTACATGCCACATGACAGATTGTAAACTGGGCAAACAAATGATGCCAGTACCTTATGAGGGGCATTTTAAATTTTGAATCCAAGTATAAGCTGTGCTACAGGCAGGCAAGCTTCTTGTCATAAAATTGTTTGCTTCGCTAGGTATTTTAAAACTCATGGTTACACACAAAGAGATCCCACATAACTTAGAAAGCTATCTGGTCTAGAACTCAAAACTGGTAACAGAACTGTGACGCCAACTAATCGTCTACAACACCGTAATTCTAAACCTGACATGCGTTTATGTCTGATACTGGGCCTTGATCATAAATTGTAAACTGCTGGTGGTTTCAACATTCCCATGGTTCCTGGATTCACAGATGAAATCTCCGCAAAGATGAAGAAAATGGGAAGAAAAGAAGAAAAAGTGCCTGGAAAAGACACCTGAATGGACGCTGCCTCCATAAGCTGGGTTACTGTAGGGAAAGTTAGAGGTCTGAACATTTGGAGATGTGCTTATAATTAAACCTTTATGATTAAAAATGTTTGTTTACACTGCTTTCTCAATTACCTTTCAAATGGATCCTAATACCTATTTTAGACATAAAGCATTAATGCTTTGGCTCAATTGGACAAATTGGACTTCATTGTTTCAATAGGGTTCATACTGCACTTCCCTGATTGATGAGGAAATGTTTGGACGTTTTGCTCATCTTTGCCTCTTTTCACTGCACAAAGTTTACATTATTCTTTTTCAGTCAAACCAAAAAATTCTGAGAGGATTTTTATTTATACTAAATTTGATACTGTCCTTTTGTCTGTGATGCTCTTTGACATCTAGGAGTTTCAGCTTTGTGCATTGAAAAGACGTGAGGTATGCATGCCACAAATTAACGTTGAGAAGGCAGTGTAAGACAGATGAGTCAAAAGAAGAGTGCTTTCTTCAATTTTCTTAAATGTTTCATTTACATATTGAAAATTCCAGCACAAATGGTATCCTGGTGAGCAAATTGGAACAATTATCTTAATTTCTAGCACTTGTATGCTGTATATTCTAGCTGTTATCTTGTTTTGACTCATGGCATTTAGTGCATGACACAATGTTATTGTGTTGTAGCCATAAAACAAGCACATTCTCTCCAGTTGTTCACACCTGTGGCCATATTACAGATCCATGTTTACATTTGTCTTCCAGACAGAAATTATATGCAGGAAGAAACACGTTTGCCCGACCAGGACAGTATTCATGAGGATTTGTCAGACGCGGTTCCACTGACACATGATGATCTCGGCTGCCCCATCAGAAGAGACAGACTTTACCACCAGGATCCAGTGGGGGCTGCAGCAAAACCTCTGTCAGGACCACCTGTTTCTCCAAGCCTCTTCAGATCTCCTCGGTCCAGTGCCGCGGACCGGCCGTCGCCTAAAGACATCCAGGCCAGCATTAAAGAGTCAGCCACTCTGGCTGCAGCTATCAGCATGCAGTGGAAGGAAGAAGTTTCTGCCATGCGCCGAGAGTTGGCTGAGCTCAGGAGGGACTTATGTACAGAGCTTCGTGCTTTCAACAGTAATTTCAACACTTTCACGCAGCATTACAACACGTGGTCTCCCCAAGGTGGCGGCATGGCAGCAGGATCAAGTGCAAGCTTAGGCAGATCTGCTGGGACTGGTTTGGGGACAGGAACAAGAGCCGGGGTGGGTCTAGCGACAGCAGGAGTTGGGACTACCGAAACAGAAAAAAGCTCTGGGGGAGCAAGAGAGAAAAAAACCCAGGTTTCAAAAATATCAGTGGGGACTCAGGCAAGAAGCAAAGTTCTGGTCAGACAAAGTACCGCAGATGCTGCTGTTAACTGTCCGGAAGAGAAGGAGGAAAAGAAAAGTGCTCGCAGAGGTTTGCCAAAGCAGCTCTCAATGGACCCAAGCATTCTCGCATGTCCTCAGTCAATGTACGTAGAGAGCGCCATTCCTCTCTCTTTGGATCCATTGCTTCCTGGTTCTTCTAAAGCAGTCCAAAGAGAGGCATTTGACTCGCCTGCTATACCATCCACATCTAAACCAGAGGAAAACCCAGTACTGCCAGCCAAAGCTATTGCAACTCCATCTGATCCTGTCACACATGAAAAAGAAACTACTCATGATACAGCGCCATTATTATCAGAGGCAGTTCTCCAAAGCCCTCAGGATTCATCAACAGTGAAAGAAGAAATGCTAATCACTCCGCAACTAATAGATGTCATCCCATCTAATGAGTCCTGTTCTGAAATATCTTACCCTGATAACATGAAATCCACAGACCCAGAACTAATTGAAAAAGATAAGATACAACTACCGTATCCAGTCCCGACAGTCACTGTGTCTCCACCAGAAGAGCATGAATCTGACATAATATACCCAGAGTCTCCAGATCCCATCACTGATGATGAACCAGAACCTGTCCCTCAAGGCCCTTCAACTGTGTCTCAACCTTGTTCAGGATTAGAAGGTTCAGATTCCAGAGGTTCAGCAGAGACAGAACCAAAAGCAACAAACATACGACAAGATCAGCCACCAGTGTGTGGTGTACCCTCACAGCATGAGGCAGTATCACCATCAGACTTACAGACTGGCACCACATGTCCATCTATAGTGGTGTCAGAGTACTTTGATTCAGACTCACCTGCGAGTCCAACTGATAGCGAGACAGATCTACTTCCGCCAATCCCTGTTCCTGATAATCCTTCTGAGTCTCCTCCAGAGCAAATCATAGCCATCTCAACTTTTGCTTCCAGTTCAGTGGAATCTCAGCCCAACACTGAGTCAGAGTCCCAAGACTCCGAGTGGCCACCTCTACCAGATCCACTGGATACCACCCCTATATATCATTCTGACCTGGTCCACTTTGACTTGGTCATGCTGACATCTTTGGATCAAGATGACCTTGACTCAGTTTTTATGGACCCTGAACCGGAGCCGTTTATTCTGAGCGCAGACTCTTCATTTAACGCTGAGGATTTAGAACCACCCGCATATCAGTCCGCCCAGAGTTCCCCCATACCAACAGTTGACCTTGACACAAAGTGCTTCATGGATCCGTCAGAAGATTTAGAGAGTTTGGAACCATCTATAGAAGATCGCCTTACTCACATGACTCGTGATGTAGCCTCAGAATTACGTGACGTCCTGTTCCCACAGGTCATGGTCACGATATCCCCTCCGAGTTCTGTTTCTCCAGATTCATCACTGGAAATCGACTTTGGCCCAACAAGCCCAGTACAAGATTCTACTCTGCCTGACACAGAGCCATCGTCCCCAGATTTCCAAGAATTTATGCAACCAGATGATGTTGTTGCAGGCACACTGGAAGCTGTTGGGCTTGTGGAGGAGGAGACTTCAAGCAGTAGATCTTCATTCGAGCAGGCCTTTCTGTGGCACAGGTGGCAGAAGAGAGGCAAAAGGCGAAATTTGATTCGCAGGAGTGCCAGTGTGGAACTGTGGAGTGGTCGATACGACTACAACAGTTCAGAAATCACATACGTGTCTCTCACTCTGTGAGCTCATACCTCATTCTCAGCAGACAAAATGTAGCTCAAAATGTATTTATAGCTGATGGTTCGTAGCTGTCAGCGCTATGAGGAATGACATGCAGACCTAAAAGCCACAATCCCTGACATCTCTCTACACTAAGACAATATTCCATGAATAAAGACTGCACCGGTAGCAGCAAAACCATACTTCACGGTCCTCTGGATACTGCAAGGATATAATGAAGCTTCCGTGGGGACAAAAACACTGAATGTCGCTGAAAAATATTTGAATCTCAATGAAGCGGTTGCCACTGTTGTGAATCATCTTCCATGACTCTTTATTTGAGTGAACTGCTAAAAATGTTTGATCAAACTAATGATGGATGTTTTTGTACGATCACATCAAAAGGTCCTCTGTGTTAAGAGACGCTTTTAAGAGCTGTGCTAAGGACTACAGACAAGATGGTCTGCTATGATATTTGACAATCTGTAACAATAACTGATAACATTTCACTCCGCAACTGATCTTGACTTGTTTGGCCTCTTTAAAGTGGAGTGAAGTAAATCTCTGTAGTTATCATATAACTATGAAGACACTGTTTACTATGTGAGCTGCTGAATGGACTCAAAGAAGAAGGACTTGATGCTGTGAAATGCTGTTTGCACAATCTTTGAAACAGATTGAACACTGTAATGTTACGGCTGTGATAAATTAAGATTTGGGCTAATTATGGGATTTGGTTAATTGCCTAAAAACCTATAAAAAGCAGCAAATTGACCAAAAACAATGAGAATTTGTTAAAACATTGGTGAAATTGAATTATCCATGTATTAACTTGTCAAGAAGAAGTAAATAATCAGTAATCGTAGCACGTGCAGAAAATTAGGTACTGATTTTATTCTAAAATATATACAGATCTTTATCATTTTTCCTTCATTTAATAGAATTGAAAATGTTTTGTAGCTAAAATATAACTTTTGCACAGGGGTGTCTATTTTTTCCCTACAACTGTGACTTATTGGGGGAAAAAACTCAAAACATAATTGGAAACCAGTACAAGTTATGGTATGTAGCTTCACTGAATGCACAACGTCACATTATTCAAACATACAAACACTTTGCTATCAGACAAACCCAGATACACACATATTTTTGCTGGACTGTATGTATATATTTGTTTATTTAAAAAATGTAAATATATACATATATGATAATGTATATAATCTATAAATAAATCATCCAGTTTGTCTGATGTACCAACAGAAATAACAGGCATCGTTTAAAGGTGATATGTATTTTTTATTTTAAGATATTTCCTTAATGCTCAGGAATCAAAGACTGGGAATGTAATACCAAACAGATAGATGTGTAACGACTTGCTGAATTGTGTTTCTTCCTGAAAAAACAAATTGCACCACTGTGTGGCCATCTTTAATATGTATGACAGTGAATGATGGAACTGCTGTAATGGTGCATGACTGATGGCCTCAATATTTTGTGCATTTCGTATACCGTGCCTCATTGTTCAGGTTGTAGTTTCATTTTGTTTTTCTGCACAATGAAAGGAGTCTTCAGACCATCAAAGTCAGAGTTGTGTAACCAGAAATGAACACCAGGATCTTCTGTATCTGTGCTATCTTCCTGTTTAATGGACTCTGTATGGGATCGCCCACTCATGTCTGTGCTTTAATAAAGTGCAGTGGAACAAAATTAAATTTTAAACACAACACCAGTGAGCTACCAGAAGAAAATTTCCCCATGTGTTGTCTTGAATTAAATATGTGCAGAGCACTTTAAGAAAGTTTGCTACATTAGATAAATCTAAAAGCTTTTCAAAGGGAACGGGAAGTTAAATTTTTTTTGTTTTTGTTTTTATCTACTGTATTTATTTTATCCATTTCAGCGACATAAAGTGCACCACTCTGAGCGCCTTTGGTGTTTCAGTCTTCCATTAAAAACTGATCTCTAAGAGTAGCACGCAGTTTAACTTCTAGTTAAATTGTACCATCAGATTTAGTTATGCAGTTAATCTGATGGGTATTAAAACTGAATATTAGTTTATTTTTGTTTGTCATAACATTATTTATTGCTATTTAAATCAAAAGCAAATAAGCTTGATGGAAAAAAGTACATTTTATTGTTTTATGAATTAAAAATCTTATGATTCTTGCCAGGTGAATAACAACAATACATGTTGCAAAGTGTGTAATTGTGTCTTTAAAGGGAAATTAAAACCAAAATACAGAAGGAGTGTGTAAAAAAGTTAACTTCATGATGAACTTGAAGTAATGTTCTTATTTACAATGTTGCTTCAGTTAGTAGGGTTCTGAGCAGCTCTTTAGGGTCCTATCACAGCGGCTTCATCACGGTGAGATCTGGACTCAGATTGAACCACTGCAGCACCAAATATTCGGTCAGATTTGGGATCGTTCTCCTGGTGCATGACCCGATTTGAACCGAGCTTCATCATAAAACAGGTGGCACTAAAACAAACCTAAATCATTAGGCTTTACCTCCACCGCGGCGCCATGCCTAACGTTTTGTATGAAGTGATTTTAACATGTTGTGTTTGGTTTTCTCCGAATGCTGCAGCTCCACTTTGTCTGTCTAAGTCATATTTAGATACTAATGAAGCCTTTTCATAGTTTTTTTAGCAGTACACAGTTTGACTTCAAGGTGAACTTCTTGACTTGGCAGCTATTGTGTATTTTCTCCATTTGTGGAATTTCTGTCTCACTGTAGAAAGATGAACTCTAACTTGTGTGGAAATGACCTCATAATTCCTCCAATAGGAATGGGCAGCAACCATTTCTTCTCTGCTGCCCCAAACTGGCAAACTGACAAAACATCTGCTATTTGATTGGCGCCCACCTTTTATAATTATCAGTTAATGATCATTTAATCGCATGTGTTTTATCAGCATCACCTGCCTGCTGCTTACCCTCCTAATTCCACTGAAGGAACTGAAGATATACATTGATTTTCACACACTACTTCTGCATTTTTTTAAGTTTTCAGTACAAATTCCTGTTGTAATGAGGCGGGGGGGTTTAAACCAACCTTAACAAAAATATATTCTATCTTTAAAAACAAAAAAGAAAGGCTGGAGTATAGGAATTATGTGTAGGTGGGTGCAACAAACAGCATAGCTATGCACATATCAAAAGGACAGCCTTAAAACATTCAAATCATTGGACACAAAATGTTTGAATTATCCTGAATTCATCTGTGAAAATGCTCTTGAGCCATTTTAGGTGTTTGAAAGAAAAGCGATAAATGCATGGAAAAGTAGCATAAGCAAACAAAAAAATTGATGAAATTTTTATTATTCCTCATGCATCTTGTGATCTTTGTTTCAAAAAATGGCCCCTTTTACTCTAAGTGCTTCTTAAATGCAGTGAATTTCATGCAGTGGGTTTTTGACTCGCATGGCAATTTGTCACTTTGGCAAAAAGATTTTCAATTCTAAGATGTTTTTGTGACAAATGTAAAAATATATATTTCTCAATATGTACTGGTTCAAATGTGAGTGCATTTTGATGTGATGATATCAGGTTGTGCCGTGTGTGTGTGTGTGTGCGTGTGCGTGCGTGCGTGCGTGCGTGCGTGCGTGCGTGCGTGCGTGCGTGCGTGCGTGCGTGTGTGTGTGTGTGTGTGTGTGTGTGTGTGTGTGTGTGTGGGCAGACCTGCCCACTCGTCTGAACATCACCCCAACTCCCTTGTTTTCAGGGATCCAGTTTTGCCTCCCCTTCACCTGCAGCACTGATTGGAAGCCCCAGGCAACCCCAGGTAAACCTCACCTGGGGCTTTTTTTGTCGTCGTTGTTGCTCCCTTTTCGCTGCGACGTGCTGTGGTGAGATGCTGTTGATCACATCTTTAAAAGTGGAAAGTTTCTGTCTGCTGTTCAAACATTCAAGGCTAAAGAAGAGAAAAAGCAATGAAAGGATGTGATATACTGGTTTGGAAGGCAGTGAGTTCACAGCATAAATAAAAAATTAGTCGTGCTTAAAAGTCTGATGCACTTTTTATTGTTGAGTCATGTGAGCACAATCATTCATTCATTCATTGAAGTTATTTCACAGCAGTTCTTTAAATAAAAGCAGCCCCTTGATGGAGATCAACTTTCGTCTTGACACTTGTAATTGTTCAGAGTGCTTTCTCCGCTCTCGCTCTGCATATTTATGATTGCATCATTTTCTGAAGCCTTCTAACGTCCCTCCTTCCTAACATCTGCAATATCACTCTGTTACGCTGAAATGCACGCACACCTTTGAATGTTGTGAGCCTCCATTCAGTTCCTCGATGATCTGTCTACTTGACAGAAGGCCAATTTGTTTTCATGAAGGCTGAGGTGAAGAACACAGTGACATGCATCTCACTGGTGACACACAGACGCTTTTCAGTGTGCTGCTTGAAGACGAGGGGAGGGTGTCTCCATTAGGGAGCGCGGAGGCTATTATTTAAACACAGACTCCACAGTGTGACTTTCCTGAACAATATAACAGCATCTGAGTCATTATATGCAAGAAGAGGCCTGCCCTTGGTCCACAACTCACAAGGAACTGGCCATGAAATTATATTAGCTGTCTCTTGTTGCGAACACCCTTTTTGTGCTCATGATTCATCACATTTAAATGTTTGCAACCCATTTGAAGTTGGTTAAGTAAGTTTGAGTAATGACTCATCCAGTCTATGTCTTGTTTTCTGTTGTTTGGTTATTTTTGTGGGGGTTTTTCCGTCTTGTTTTTTTTGTCTGCAGTGCTCATGATAGTGCCAGTAACGGAGTCCACCATCCGTCTTCCCCTCACTTTACTTTTCTCCTTCCAGGTCATTTACATATCCCTAAAAGCCTGCTGCAAAACAAAATGCTGTATTTCCCTGCAATAATAAATCTAGTCATGGAGGAAGAATCCCAACAAGCTGACACTCAGCCACCAGCACAAACATCCATGCAGAGATCAGTTTACCCAGAACACCTGGTGCTTCTGCTTGTGTTTGTGTTGGTTATAGGGAAGACTTTGTACCAGATTTTAAAAACGACGCATGTAGCTACGATTACATCGCTGTTTTGTGACTGAGTGTAGAAATGTCTCCATAGATCGTTTTCATAAAAACCTGGAAACATAGAGGACATTCTGCTAATCCAGGCAGAATCGATCTAATAAGATTTGATCAAAATTTGAAACTAAACTACATGTATGTGTATTCTTCAGGTAACCCTGCCAGAGCTACTTATTATTTGAAGGTTGGATCTTGGAGCTAAAGCCAGAGGCTTTTTTTCTTTCACACCTCCACTTTACCTTTAACATTGTCACATCTTTGTCAGGTGCTTCTTTCTTTAGATTGTTTTCTCACCTTTTCTGCATCTGATTTTCTTCTTGTTTTAAGCATTCAGTGAAGCTTCAGCCTTAAACCTCTGCTCTCCTGTGGTTTAGATTTCTGTTGTTCCTTTATATTTTGGCTGATGATGGTGTTCTCTCATGACCTGTGTGTGTTCTTTTTTTCTTATTTTGCATATATATTAAATGTTTGATTCTAGACCTGTTTTTGATGTCCTTGATTTTTGTGTTGACTTAAATTTCTTCTCCTGAATTCACAACTCTAATCACACACACGACAGTGACAGCCGTGTTAATGCATTACATTTGGTGCTGATGTATTAGATAATGCACTAGTATTTGCATGATTTTACCACATCAGTAGTAAAATATATAATAAACACTGGTTCACGTTTATGTGTCAGATCGTTTTGGTGGATCGTTTTGTCTTTGTTGTCTCGTGGGGGCTTTATTTGGATTGAGGGTCTGAGTGAACGTGGTCTAGATGCTGAGTAATACTGCCACGGCAAAGATGGGTAAAAGAGTTATGACTGCCCTTTGCATGACTCGCCGGCTAATAACGGCTCTATTTTGGTCCTCCTGCTGAATCATGCCCCCGGAATGGGCCGTTGCCTTTCTCCCTTGATCTATTCACACTCTCTGATTTATCATTTACTCTCTTGTACGCAAACACTCACAAAAACCCACAAAACCTCCTTTTCCATCTGCTTTTCCTGTTTACTCTATTTTCTCTCTTCTATGTTTGGATTTCTGTTTTCTTCATTGCTTTTCAGGTTTACACTTCTGCATGTGGTTAAGTTTGTTAATGGACAGCATCGTGACTCATCTTAGCGCTCAGAGCAGAATGCTTTCCACACACCAGGCTCTATTCATCAACACAACCAAAATATTGGTGCAATGCAAAAATGAACAAATAAAAAATATCCATTCTCAACTGGTGGGACCCATTTTCACCGTCTCGAGGGCCTTTGCTTTAAAATGTTCTTTAAAAATGAACATTTGTCATCTATTCACATCCCCTAACACTAGGTGATGATAGCACCCTGTAATGCTATTTGGCAGCCCTTATTTCACACCATAGAAGAAGACCTGCAGCATTATATGTGCTGATGACAAAGGTCATGTGTGACTCAGCCTAGATGAGATGAATGATCTTAAACTGAGAACAAAACCCTCATGGAGGTGTTTGTGTGTCGACATGACCTCAGTTGATTTATCTGTTAAAGCCTGAAATGAAAAAAACCATCACCCAGTTCTTCAGTAAGTCTTCCAGATGATGTCAGAGTTTCACCTCAGGTTGAAGTGAGTGCTGATGAGGTTTATTCCATACTGATGAGGTCATCAGGAGAAAAGTACATTTCGTGGACTCGAATCTATCTGAAATGTACTTTTTCTTTTATTTATTATGGGTAAAAATTGCTGCTGAGCAGAAAGTATATGTGTTTTTGTCCAAACTGTAAATGTTGCTTTCAGGAGATTCAGTGATAAATCTCAGCTAAAGCTTTGAGGGTTTTATTATTATTATTATTATTATTATTATTATTATTATCAGTAGTTTATACTTTATTTCATGTATTTTGAAACGGAGTATTAAAATGTTATTCATTGAAATGCTCTGATCATTCTGTTGGCTTCATGATTCGTGAATGAGTGACTGAAAAGTTTTAATAGGACATAGTTATATTCAGTGACTGTGTTCTCACCAAGGGCTACATATTTAGAGTCTTTTTGATCCACTTCTCAGTAGTTTGATTTTTATTTCATGGTTTTGCCTGAAAACAGTTGATTGTGTTTCTGTTTTTGGTGTTGGCGCACTGTGATCTTCTGCTCTACTGCCTCAGGTTCAAACTGCACCGTCATTTTGTTAAATAAATCTGAGATTTTTACCTTATGTACTTAGATCAAATATTTTTCTCAATTTTGGTCATGGCTTGTTATGAAGGGGGGATGGTGGGTCCCAAAGCCAGACCAATTAAGAACTACTGTTTTAGACAACATGTTCATGTAATTGTTGTTTTCAGGCTATAGTGTAGTTAGGACGAAGCATGAATTCACAGCCTCCATGAAGCTCATTAGAACAGAAAACAGATCTGATCTTTGTACAATGTAAGATTTTGTAGGAACAGAAGCACAAAGTTCAGCACAGTTGATCTATTTGCAAAGATAAATGGTATTTAGAGTGTTGTACACTCCTCAGAGCGCTGTACAACACAACAGTCATTCACACACTCACACACACATTCACACACTGGTGGTGATCAGCTACATTGTAGCCTCAGCTGCCCTGGTGCACACTGACAGAGGCGGGATGCCATGCACCGGCACCCTCCAAGTCCCTCTGACCACCACCAGTAGGCAAGGTGGGTGAAGTGTCTTGCCCAAGGACACAACGACAATGTAACCCAGCTGGAGCTGGGATCAAACCCACAACCCTCTGGTTGCCAGACCAGCCACTCTACCAACTAAGCTCACCCCATGAGGTTCTTTTTTCTTCTTTACAACTTTTTCTTTTGGCTCTGAGTTATTTGGCACATTCCCAACTTTAATCAAAGTGTGTGAAACTCATGCTTTAAAAGTTTCAACTCAAAGCTTTACATGAATATAAAGATATGTCAATGCCCAAAAGGTGTTTGTGACCTGCTCAACAGAACACCTGGATTAAGTCCATCCTCTCATCGGCAGGAATGTAATCTCTCTGCCTTCTGTCGTAAAATGGACAGAATAAGAAGAGTTGTCAGCTGTTCTTGAGTCATATCGTCCACACACAGGAGCTGTTTATTATTCTCCACCATCATCCATGTCTATGAGTGTCTCACACCACAAAGATGTTCACGTTTCTCCTACCCTTCCAACTGGTTCATTACTGTGACATTTTATCTGCCTCATCAGAGACCCAAGAGTGAACAAATGAAAAAGAAGTTTAAAGTTCCAATTTAAAACTAAACTAGAAGCTTTGATTCATAAAATCAGCAGGTAAAGAAAAAAGTACATTCATTTAGGTTCCATTTTAGCATAAAGCTTTTAAAAGCAGCTTAGTGTAGGCAGAAAGAACAAGCCCCATACATTTTAACCATCTGACAGAATGGTAAAAAACAGTCAAGTTACTAAACTAAAGAGTCACAAACTATTAACCGTTTCATGTCCTAACTGACGTCTAACAAATTTTCTTCTTTGCATTTTTATTTACAGGATTTGTTCAAGTTTGATCATATAAAGTAATGTAGTAATAATATAAGAATTTTAAATTTATTCAGATAAAACTGTAATGTTATGTTTGACTTTTTATTCAAACATCCTCATGTTTTTAGGTCATTTTATTTTTTAGCTTAGTTTTTTGGTTAAGGTGAGTGTACAAAGAGGAGCCTGATCTTGTGGAGGGACGTGACAACGCTTTACTAAAATAAAGAGACTAAAGTTTGGTCCACCAGTTAATGTAAATGAAAACAAAAATGATTTCAAACTTGCAACAAAATCCCAAGTGCTCGTGCTGTTTATAAAATTTGGGAGCTTTTACTTTATTAATCACAAAATGTGCTGATGGACGATGCATTTAGGAGTCAATGAGTGAAACTAACGGGCAGTGGGATTATTATTTTAAACTTTATTATATTAGGCTGAATTAATATCAATATCTGTTATTTAATACATTATTTTCGACCAATTTTAATTGCAGATGATACAATAGAAATATAATACTGTACCTAATACCCTGTAATAGGGTACCTGTGCATGTTTTTTTTTTTTGAGTCTGTACCTGTTCTGAAATCTTGACAATGTTTTTAAGACAAAGGATGTTAAATATGGAGAAAAGAGGAAGAACAAAGAGATGGTTTTTAGTAGTAATGCGACTGGTTGATGTGACAGAGAAGAAGAAGGGATGAAACAGAGAACAGATGAAGAAGGGAACATCCCCAAAAAGAAAACTGGATGTTGTATTATCATATTCTTTGTTTGACAGTGAGCTGCAGAATGGTGTGCTCAGATGTGTTTACTGATCTGCTATGATTTCAGATATCTTGCACAAATAATAGTAACGCAAAAATTCACTGGATATTTCCAAGAAAGATCTGTTGTGGGCAGGTTTTAAATGCAATGAATTTGGGGTTGTTTGTGTTTAATTATTATACATTTGGGGCAATAATTGCAATATTTATGTATTCAAACAAGCCCCTTCTTTTTTATTAATAATTGTAATATTTTTAGTAAAGTTTAGTGCATGCTTCAGTAAAATGTAGGATGTGATCTAACAAATAGTTGGCCAAAAATGATGAGCCCTTTAACTGGCAGGTCAGCTGCTCAATAAAGCACATTTTAATATATCAAATTAAAACATAATATTAACTTCACTGAAAAAAACTACTACACTAAATAAGTTTTTTTTAATAGGTTGATGGTTTAATAAAAAGTAAAACTTTATCTTAAATTATTATTACCCTAATATTAATGGTAGTATTTTTTATTCATTTACATGAAATGTATCACCCTTGTTGACTCAAATTTATTTACAATAGAAGCAAAGAGAAATGTTCATTGCTTTTTTCTTGATGTGGAAGTTAAAGACAGTATAGTGTTCATTTTAAAAGTAAATACATTTTTTTAAATTGAATAACTTAAATCAAAATGTCTGTTTTTTGTTTATAATAAAAAATATATAGTCTATTTGGTAAAAGGTGTCATTAATTTTCCTAATTCCTGTCTCTATAATTTCCAGCCATCACCTACACACCAAACTACAAGAAGACCCCTCCTCCAGTCCCACCTCGTACCACCTCTAAACCTCTCATCTCCATCACAGCCCAGAGCAGCACCGAGTCCACCCAGGACGCCTACCATGAGGGAAGACACCTTCATGGTGGGATGTGGGCCCCCGATGGCCTCAGCCTGGGGTTGAGCCCAGGCAGGGGCCTCTATAACTCCACCGACAGCCTGGACAGCACCAAGGCTGTGACTATAGCCATGGAGGCAGCCGGTGTCATGGCTGGTAAACGACATCCGTCCACAGACTCACACAGCTCAGTTCTCACCTGTGACAAGGCGATCCTGGTGTCCAAAGCTGAAGAGTACCTGAAAACACCTCGATCATCTATAGGGATACAGGTCAGTCTGCACATGGAGGGGTGGAGAAAAAAACAATATGATCACATGAGTGTTATATAACTCCAACTTTATCCCTGGCATAATAATAAAAAACTGCTTCACATACATAAAATTCAACAGAGAAACAGCGCTGTCCTCTCTGCAGCTAAAAATAGCAAGAGTGAGTCATCTCTCTGCAACCTAATAATTAAGATTCAACGCATGCTGGAGCAGGTTTAGGTGAATCGTAGTACACTCATTGTTCATTCACTCCTTCTGTGCTTACTGTACTTTTGCTCTCATTGTTTCAAAACACACAGATGGTCTAACTCTCCTTCCACTCTGTTTGCTCACAATGCAGCAAAATTACAGAAAACGCAACATTCCATCTTAACATTGTGAAATTTCAGGATACGCAAGAAAGTTTCATTTAACATTCAAAAATATATTAAAGTAATATTTCCTTGTGATGTTCATCCCTGTAATCCAGGTTCTCAATCCCTTTTTATTTCCTCCTCATCCATATTTTGCTCTGAACATTTACACACACTCACACACAGCTGAAAATGACCAATTAAAAAACATACCAAGTTTTGATTCATCCCCCACTACATGCTAACCTTAACATGCACTCTGTGTGATCAAAGGCAGGCCTTGAAATTTGTGAAGGGAAACCCCTTTATCCTACTCCTTCAGGAGGCCTTACATTTCTACAAGTTGCTGCTAATAAAATCAAGATAATTGCTTTTTTTTAAAAATTTTCCTAGAAAGTCCATTTCCTGGAGATTGATTTAACACCCAAATTACATTAAATCTATTGACTGCCAGATGTTGCCTTAAGGGCGAGAGCAAGTTAATGAATACTTCCTTCAAAGTCAATTGATCTCGCTACACATGCTGTGTTACTTGAAGAAAGTGTAACAGAAAACGTTTCTCTGTAATGTCGTTCAGCTCTCTTTCAGACCATTTAAATTAGCGACTTATGTTACATGTAACGTGACCCGACGGGCTCCTGCTGAGTAAAACGTAACTCTGGGTCAACTTATCAAACATGTATTTTTATACCAACTTTATTTAACATGGGTAATTGCTCATGAATGGATCTCAGACAGATGAAACAGTCCGAGTTGAATTATAACATGCAAAACAACCCTGCAGTTCACACCAAGATTCTTCAGTTTTTGCTGGGTTTTGCTAATTAAGAACTCAGGCACCGCAGGAGGCCTCAATAGACCTGGAAATCATTTTCCCTTTATATTCTCAAATATTTAGTCTTTAGTTCAGCTAAATTGCCTCACACTCCAACAAAAGGTGTAATTTCACCTCCCCTGAAGTAGGTAATGAATGAACATCACTCAGAACACAATTTGGAATGAGTTGGTTTAATATTTTATGTGTTACATGCTAGAATTATGACACACAGCACGTGTAACCAAGGGCACATTCATGCAACATAAAAATGTTGCTGTTGCATGTCATTTGTGGCGGGGGGTTTTAGCTGTTATTTTGTCCCTTTCTTCCTGTAAGCACATCCTACAGCAGTACTGGTTGTCATTTTTATTTATTTCAGTATTCTCACACTCAAGGCTGCAGACAGGACAGAACTGCAGGCTGGTCTGTCTAACACGCCCAAGTTTTGCATTCTTGCCCTTTACACACAAAAATTCTTCCTTTTTTATAATTTGGTGATATTATGAACTGCAGGGAAAGAAATGAGCCGTTCTTCTGAGCTTTCGCCAAATAACTTTATTTTTAAGCTACTCTATCACATTTTTTTAGAAACACCGGAGATCTTTCACTTGTCAAAAACAGATTTAGTAATGACATATTAATTTCTTAATCCCATTACAATCTCTAAATGTCCATTGTATTACAGTGAGGCTCTTTAATTACAGGCTTGAGATGAAGAAATCAATGAGCGTTGTTAATTTTAATCAAATTCATGAGTAGGCATGAAATATTATGGGTTCCATTAAGAATCACTGTTTGTTGATTGTTTCTTCTTCTTTTCTAACTGAATGCAAATTTTTAAAGTCGTTTAAGGAGCAACATTGATGAAATCGGATGTTTAAACAGGATATTCTTTAATCCATTTAAAGCAAGAATATTGTGACTTTTCAACAACCAGGTCAACATTTAAACCTACATTTTCCACTGATATGTGCAGTATTTCAGCTTCATACCAAAACTAAAGTCACTTAGAGGAGAAGTTCTTTGAATTTAAGGGAAGGTTTCACAGTAACCACACTGCTGCAGTCATTTTCTAGCTTGTGTTTTTGTGGTGATTCACTCCCTCACGTGTGTGAGACGCTTCGCTGCGTTCTTATTCATTTGCTCACTCTGTTCTCCTCTGACTGATTTACTTCATTATCTCCGTAAAACATGAAGCACCCTCCCTCACTCAGTTACTCTCCTCTTCTTCGTCATGCCACATGTTCAGTGAGCACATAGAGCTCACATATTTTCATCTTTTAGAAACTGAAAACTTTATAGCATCTTTTTAGTTGGAGTCATAATCAGTCTAATGGTGCATCGTTTATAAATATGCAGGGAGAACCCAAACAGGAGCATTAATAAATGATCCTCAGTTAAATTAACTCATATGATCCCAACATCAAACAGACTAAAATCATAGATGGGGATCTCCTCACCCTGCTTTTATTTTGAAATATTACTTCCATTATATGGTAGTCTGAATTTGTATGTTAAAGGTGCAATAGGGAATTAGCAAACAAGCTAGGTAAAACACAAACATGATTCACGAGCTCTCCTACTATGGTAGCATGCTAGTAATTACCATTCACTTACAGTGTTTTACACTAAGCTAATGCTAAAGGAGTATCGCTGGAGGCGAATATCCGCCTGCTGGATCAGGAAAACAGCTGGGCTGTTTACAAATAGTTTTTGCCCACTTATCTAACTCTGAGGAATATGGCAACAGACAAAAAGTAACTTACCGGTGGAGTATCCCTTTAAGATGCATGAAAAAAAAACATTTTAAGCTACATTGTTTGCGAAATGTCCTATTGTACCTTTAAAGTTTAAAATAACTACATTAATATTTACAATTCCATTTTTAATATTCAGACTTCTAAATAGTTAGATTAGCTTTATTTATTTAGAGTTTATTTTAAATATTTAGATTTATGTATTTTTATCAGATTTTTTTAAAGTTAGATTCAGCTTTATATTTTATATTTGATTTTAAATATTTAGATTTTACTTTATATTTTTATTTGGTTCTAAATTGTTTAATCTATTTTTTACAATCTTAAATTTTCTGGTTAAATATTTACATTTTTTTTTACATTTTAGATTTAACTTTAACTATTTAGATTTAACTTTATATATTTTTATCTGATTCTAAATAGTTTAATCTCATAATACATTTATTACAATTTTTAATATATAGGTTAACTTTATATATTTTTTATTTGATTCTAAATATTTAAAATATTTTTAATGTAGATTTGTTTTAAATATTCAGATTCATCCATATATTTTCAATCCATTTTAAACATTTTAATTTAACTTTATATATTTAGCTTTGATTCAAAATAATGTTCATTTTTAAGATGTTTAAACATTTAGATGTAACTTTGGAATTTTTTCAAATCAATGTAATAAAAAAGTGATAAAATGATCACATTTCATTTTTGTCATTTTGAGGCTCTCTAATTATGATCAAATGTATTAGGTAATCTTTTATTGTATTACTTTACAATCAGCTCCCAATAGAAAGCAGAAATGCAACATAAAAACATCAAACCTCACCGACTTCCCCAGTGGGCGATGCACAATCGGAGCATCGTTTTTCCAAAGCAGTGAACATTTATCACATTTAACACCACGTTGAGTCCAGGCAGAGAGCAGGTCGATGTTATTCCAACACTCAACAGAAGGTGAGAGTGACTTTCTGGAAGATGTGTTTTCTGTCTGTGTGACAGGAACTACAAACATTAAAACTGGCTTCAGTCATGTGCGTAAAGTCCAGGAGCTTCATAGGTTAAAGAGTACAGGTTAAGAAAGTTAGTGACTACCCACATGGTTTCTGGAAAAACTGTCTCTTTAGGAAAATGTTCACGTAAATTGAATTCTACTTCTAAAATGTGCAGTAAACTTTGTAATCATCAACATTTTAAGAAGGCAGTAGTTTTGGTAGTGAGGATTTACATTTTGACAGTTGGAATTGAGAGTATTTTTTCAGATATTTACAGATCCAGTTTGAAATTTTAGAAGGAAATATTGATCCTAATGGGTTCAAATGAGGGCTACTGGACTTTTTTGGTTCCTTGAAGACATTTTGCTTCAAGGAGCTTTGTCAGTTCTTCTCAGATGCTCCCATTAGGATTACCAGGAAACCAGTATGACTGAGAACCTTCACCGGCATAAGGAAATATTTAGAATTTAATCATAAAATACAACAAAAATTCTTCATCTGGGTTATTATTTTGTAATTTCTCACTGGATTTTCAAAAATACACTTTGTTAATATCAGCTTTTGGTCATGAATCTTTAAGTTAAACTGTAGATTTAGAAAACACGGATGAAACAAAAATGGATGAATGGAAAATCAAAAAGCAATAATGTCCTACTACAGGGATCTCTTTAAACTTGGTAAATATAGATTTATCGCTGAGAATGACTGAGAACCTCCTCATCATTTCATGCATGGCTGTTTACCAGAGGTCAAATCAAACCTTGAACCAGCCTTGTTCTGTATTGATTAGTATCTTATAGGAGGTCACTGTGTTTTGTCTTAACTTTCTTTAATGCTTCCCAGTGGGACCACTTTAAAGCCACTTCCACTGCACTTTAAGCAGAGAAACGCTTACATTCACAGCCAACTGTTTTAATTGGCACCACTATGAGGTCGCGGAGAATAGAAGTCAAAGATGTTAACCTTAAACATCAGCTGGGAGAAGTCACCGAGTGTGTTTTTGTGTGTGTTGGATGAAGCACACGACGCCTCTGTTTATCTTTTCGCTGATGCTCACAGTTTCTGCACCTGTGCTGATGCTGTGACTGTGATTATCACAGATGCACTGTGTGTTTCTCTGCACGACCAAGTGCTCCTGCATACTAGAGCACCTTTAGGGGAAGTAATCCCGTTTGTCGTAAATCGCAAAAGCCCCCTGGATGTTTTGTCTTTCATCAGGCCTCATTCTCTTTTCATGAGCCGGACTTTGCTTTGTGCCTAACAGGAAGTAATGGAGGTCACCTCGGCAAGCTGCCGCACACTCATTTCCTCCTCGCTAACAGCCTCTCTCAGAAAACCTGACAGAATACAAAACAGCTTTCCAAAAATGTCTCTCCCAAGCTTTAATACCATCTACCTCATTCCAAACGTAGAGTTTTTGAACAAAATGCGCACATAAAACTACATTTCTGCTCTATAAATGGCCCGTAAAGACATTTTCAGGTAGTTTTGCAACAATAAATACATAAAACCTGGGAGAATACTCTTTGCGTTACATAAATGCACACATATTTGTCATGATGCCATGCCTGCATGCTGCAAATTAAGCTGAACATCAGTATGGCAAACAGCATGAGGTTGACAGGGATGTTATTACCTGAGCAGACATTTAGTCACGAACCAAATATTGGACAAAGTACCTCCTGTTGATGGAGGACATGAATGTCTGCTTGAAATCTTAAGCCGGAAAATAATGGTTGTCTGTTTTAAAATGATGAGCTAATCCATCAAACAGATGGGAAACAGTAGTGGTGCTAGATAGAGTCAACAAAATCATTAAAACCAGCAACCTGAGATGACTTTTGTTGGAATCTGGCACCAGATAAATAAAAAACTGACCCTAAAAATAAATCAAATGATCAATAAATCATCACAAATCCTGTAGTAGACGGACAAAAAAACCAACAAAAAAAAACAATAAAGGTGAGTAAAGATAACAGAAGCCACATTTCAGCCGTCATTCTCCATGTTTGTCTCAGTGTTCTGGACTGAAACGTCAACCTTTTTCTTCGTGGACCGTAGCTAGTGCTGTCACAGTAAAAAGAGACCCACTGGGCACAAAAGAAGAAAGATGAAATGACTAAAAGTGGCAAAGAAAAGCTTCAATCAGCCTATAGAAAGAAGACGGGGACAATGTGCGAGCAGGAAATTAATGTGAATGTTTGACAATGAGAGAGGTGAAAGACAGAAATTAAACAAGAAAGCGAGGAGCAACAAGGAACAAGAAAAATATATTAAGAAGTACAAGAAATGTGTGAAAAGTTTTGCCTTTGGGTTCTTAAGACTTGTGGCTTCAGGGAGTGTGCAGCTAGAGATAAAGAGTCAGTGGATGATCCTGGGTTGGGACTTTTTTTTTTTTTTTATGTTTTACGGTAAAATGGGTAAAATTGCAGGACTCTATCAATGGGAGACAACTGATAAAGAAGCTATCATTTTTATTGAGAATTTTAAAAATGGTGCAGAAATAGGACTTGGAGCTTAAAGACACAAGTGGAAACAACAGAGAAAAATAGAACAAGGATCAAGGACAAATACAGGAAGGGTGATGGGAAACAAATTAGAAAAACAAAGCACTAAAACCAAGGCAATACCATCAAAAATCTTCACAAAAAAACCCAGAATATGACCCATAAGTTAGATTTTAGCATTGCAGCTAGCCATAAATGTAAAAATAATGTTATTTATTGCGAGCAACATAATAAACCCTGTTTCACTGTTGCGGTATATAAACCTAAAACCCACTACAGCAAACAACCTCAGCCTCCATAAATCATACAATGTTTACTCTCTGACATGCCATGTTCAGTTTAACCGTTCTGTCCAGTCCCAACCCAATAAAACCCAGAAGCTCTGGGGAATGGAAGCTCACATAATGAGAAGCACTGTTGGTTTTTATTATTTCCTCACTTAAAGGTGGAAGCAGCCACAGACTCGGAGTCTGAGAGCAAAGGCTCACGGGAGTTCCACTCTGTTGGGATCCAGGTAGAGGACGACAAAAAAGGGTGAGCTAATGCTTCTTAGATGTTATCCTTATTACAAAAATCCTGGCTTTGATGTCTGATCTCACTATAATACACAATAACCCTGTTTTCAGTGCTATTATGTGTCATTTTGTGGACTTTCATCCCTGCCTTTCAACTCTTCAGACAGGGAAGGTTCAAACGCTCCAACAGTGTGACTGCAGCTGTGCAGGCCGACCTGGAGTTGGAGGGCTTCCCCACCATGGAGGACAAGGGTCTCCAGTTTGGTGGAGGCTTCCAGCGTCACTCAGAGCCCAGCACGCCCACCCAGTACGGAGCCGTGCGGACCGTTCGTACGCAGGGCCTCTTCAGCTACAGAGATGACTACCGCACCCCCGCCGAGCCGCCCAGTCCTCGAGAGACCACCAGCGAAACCACCTGGCAGCTAGAGCCCCCCTCCCCTCGGGAGCCCGCAGCCTCATCAGGCGAGTCAGGAAGGGTGTCCCCCTCCCTGAGGAGAGACGGGAGCTGGTTCATGCAGCTCCTCCACACAGAGACCAAGAGGATGGAGGGCTGGTGTAAAGAGATGGAGGCTGAAGCTGAGGAGAACGACCTGTCGGAGGACAGTGAGTCTTCTGCTCAGAAGCTCCCCAGCATGTATGTCTTCAAAATACGGCCCCTGTGTCTTATACGGGGTTTTTTTTCTTTGCGTGTGTTTCAGTTCTGGGTAAAATCAGGAGTGCAGTGGGAAGTGCTCAGCTGCTCATGTCTCAGAAATTCCAGCAATTTTACTGGCTGTGTCAGCAGAACCTGGTAAGACCTAATTATGCTTTACTGCGCCTTTGTTCTGAGCTCTGCACACTTTATATACCATCATCCAAAACTACTAAAGCATACAGTTTTTAAAAAAAGGACAAAAAGGGACTGCCATATTCTTTATCTATTGGAATGATATCTTAATTTCTTAGTAAAAGAAGTACTTCTTTATTGTTTCTCCTTTATGCTTGCATCAGACACATTAACATTCAAGTTTTAAATGGGTCAAGTGAAAAATTTACTTTTAAATCATCTGACTTTGCAACTTTTTCCAAAATGGATAAATCAAACTGCATTTTTTTTAAGCATAAAACAATATAAAATAATATTCTGTGATTAGATATGGTCCAGTGTCCATGTTTTTTTTCACCAACCTTCAGTTCACTGGATCAGAACATCAAACTACATCAGGATCAATCAAGCTCATTTACATCAACATTTTAAATCTGAACATGGATGGGTTTGTCCTCAGTTTATGCAGCTTTGCTCCAAAAAGAGAAGAAGGTTTAAATGGAAGCAGCAGCTGCTTCATGGCTCATATTGTAGCACAAGGTCAGGGATTCTTTCTTTATATTTTCTTATGCTGTTCACAACTCGTTTTATAGATCGGAGCCAAGTACCCAATTTTTCAAATGAAGCTGGTGTGGGGTTTAGGAGAGATAGCGCTGCTGTTTTTGCAACATGCAGCAGAAAATACAGAAGGATGGGGAATTGGGGATTAGACGCACCAAACCAGCCTTATAGGCCAAGTCAAGTCCTGCTGCTGCTGCTGAGGAAAACAGAGACGACTTCCTGCAAATCAAGCTGAGACTCTGACAGCATAAAATCCAAATGTAACTATATTCACTTTCAAGACTTACAGATGAATCTATTTTAGTTTCATCAACTCGCTCTTCTCTTGAATTCCTCAATCAACTGTCCTAAATCCTGATTTTAAACGCCCTCAAAGACAGACGGCGTGTGTCGAGTGTTTCTAATGCACACGCTAACACAGGCAGAGCTTAAAACTCTCAACTCAAACTAAATCTGTCAGTTCTGGATATTAAAAAGTTCAAGTCGTTTAGACTTTTACAGAACAGATAAGGGTCAGAATAAAGCAGAGTGACTTTCGCTGCATGATCGCCTTTTTTTTTCCTTCTTTAAATGGCGATTTTGTGGGGGGGGGGACTGTCAAAAAATAATTTCAACTAAATGTCACAAGCATGTCTTTGTGTATCAACTGATCAAATCCTGCTTCTGGCAGAAATCCCATTCTTGGTTATGTTGGTTTTCTTCAGAGAAGAAGAATCAATGATTTTAGTGTTAATAGCTGTTCAAAGTTTGGAGGACCTTGGATTTTCCTCTGTTTAAACCATTAAAACCTGCAGCGGGACAGTTTTGAAAATAATGAATCGTTTGTCTTTGACATCCAGTGACAAATGCAGTTTATTGTTTCAGACCTCATTTATGAAAATCTGCCAGAACTGGTTTCTATCACAAGTCCATCATTACAGCTAAAAGCCCTCAAACAAGCCTGTTTTCATTAATCTTATAAGGACATCTAGTGGATTTAAGTTGAAGTGCAGTTAAAAGTGTTCCATATCTGGATTATTTCCTGTTTTTTTCTCCCCCACCAGGACCCCAGCGCCATGCCGCGACCCACCTCTCAGGACCTGGCTGGGTTCTGGGACCTGCTGCAGCTCTCCATTGACGACGTCAGCATGAAGTTTGACCAGCTGCAGCAGATCAAGAACAACAACTGGAAGCTTATTGAAAGCCCAGAGAAGAAGGTGATGAAGCAGACAGAACATTTAGCCTGAGAGCAAAAACTGATGGAAGACATGAATATGAATAAGTTGAAAAATTTGTTCAGACACCCAGTAATTATCATCTCTCCCTCCTACAGGCGCCAGCTCCCGTACCAAAGAAGACAGTTCGACAGAAGACGGTGATGAGGGAGAAATCCCTGGACCTCCCTGACAGGCACCGACAGGAGGCTCGCCGACGGCTCATGGCAGCTAAACGTGCCGCCTCCTTCCGGCAGGACTCAGCCTCGGAGCGAGCGGACAGCATTGAGATCTATATTCCAGAGGCTCAGACTAGACTTTGAGAAAATATTGGATCAGGGATCTATACGTCTCCCTGTTCCTGTTCCAACAACTTTAAACTAGCCTTTTTTCTAGACTGCTACTCTCTCCACTCCTCTTTTGTCCATTTCTTGTCTGATAGCCATCCTCAGCGCCCATCGCCAACATCACTGGACTGTAGGATGCACCAAGGCTCTTCTCACTTCGCCAAAAATCGTTTGTCTGACGGGAACTGGTTGAATTTTTGGGTTTGCTGGTGGTGATTGGCCTCCAAGCTCTCACTCATGTCATGGATGGGTGTAGTCTTTCAGCATTTGCAAAGTGCCATTTTAAAAGTGCAGCTTTGAGAACCTACCAGCAACCACACCTTTGAGCTAAAATTTGGTACTATGTTGATTTCAAGCCGTTCAAAAGTGATCAGAGCTATTTCTCAGTGCTTTAGGATTAAGTTTGTTTTTGCAATCTTTTATGAGGCTAATTACAAGCTAAATATCAGCAATTGAGTTTTTAAAAAAAGTGCCAATGCTTGAAATACCTCAAATATGTGCTCTTAAAGGCACAGGTTACTCATTCAAGGTTCTTCAGGCAGTCCGTAAACGTGCTCTTGATTGGTTTGGGTTAGAAAGATGCAACTTTCCACCCTATTTAACAATCTTTGTGGTGTGAATTGGTGGAGGAACGAGATCTGTCAGCTCATAAACATCCTCCTTTAACAGAACTTTACTGTATAAATCATGTTCATGTTGCCAACTTTCAGACATGAACTTGAAGCTGAGAACATCCAGGTCCTGTGCCAATATTTTCATCACATTACCGCAGTAGAAGAAGAAGAAAAAATACTATGAAGTTTTGTGTAACTCCTTAGATTAAGATGTGTAGACAAATGCACTTATGCACTTAATACAATTGTCACTATTTCCAAGGGAAATGTACAGACCCAAGTTCTCAATAGTACTGTTGTATTTTTTTCATTGTGAGTAGAAAGTTGTCTTTTTTTTTCATGTCAGCTGCTTTGACAAATCTGAATTTGTTGCACATGTGCAGTGGTTTGATCATGCACACACATTTTTTTGCACTGCTGTGTTTTCATCGTGTCTCAGGCTCTTTCATGTTGTGCCCTCGAGCCACAGTTAATGAGGGGTGAAAGCATAAACAAAATCCCATCTTTACTCTAAATAACACTTTATGGTTTTCACATTTCTTGACCATTTCTGAGCTGGTGAAAAAGTGTCCATCAGCAATATTTATTAATGGATTCATCTTGTGAAAATTAGTAATAAACTGAAAATGGGGCAGAGATGCAAGAGGGAAACTTTATAAGCAATTCACTGAAGTTAAAGTCACAAGTTAGAAACATGAAAGATGAATGACAAGTTAAAGATCATTTGAAAATCCCTCCAAATCCACACAAAACGTCTTCTGATAGAATATGTTATCCAATGATGCAACATTTCTTCCTTAACAGTAGAAGTTTGAACTGTGGCTTAAGGGTTGATTGTTCTTTTCTTTCACTAAAACTTGAGCTGAATCAGAATAGAGCTCCTGTCCATGTTGTTGCCAAACCCTCATTCATCCCTATTGGTAATCAACCCACTCTAATGGTGCTGCTGCAGAGCTTTGGGTAAACAGTTATTCCAAAGTATATGATTTAAAATCTTAAACCATTTTGAGGGTGGGTTAAGTTTTAGTGACAGGGCCTGGCTTTTTTTACAGGCAGAATAAGGAGATTAATGCTGAACTCTCACGTCTTTTCTTGATGTGTGTGTGCATTTACTTTTCTAGTGCAATCTTGACAAAGTCTAAAAATTAGATATTGAGTTTGGAGTCAGTTTGCATTAGTTTAATCAAACATTATCACCCTGACTCATTGGGTTTATATCTCATCTATAAACTATCTTTAGTCTACATCAGGTAGCAAAGTTGGCTGTTATATTTTACACACACTTTTAAAAACGGGTACACACACGTGTATACTTCTACTGATTTTTATTGCAGTGGCAGGAACCTTTAACAATATGAAAGCGGATTTCTGGAAAGTGTCAGTGTGTTTGATGCCAGGCTGTTGGCAGAGCAGAGTCATTCCCCTGCTGTTGCCAGAGCGGCAGACACTGAGAAGGAGGGAAACAGACTCAGCCTGATATATGCTGGCTTAGAGGAGACGAGAGCGCCGCACCGAGCCCTGAACTGCTGGTGCTGTACGCCGTTTGTAGCTGCAAGGCCATTCTGTGAGAATGGCAAGGCGCTGTGCCGGGTAAAATTCAGCACGCCTTTGACTAAGCAAAGCAGCTTATGTAAGATTTTGAGTCCTTGGTGAGATCAAGCAAATACCCTCCAAGGCCCCCTTCAGAGCTTGTGTTGATAAATGTGCTGCTGAATAGTGGCCTGCTCTGTGAAAATTTAAGTATCAGCACTACACGTATCGGCCTCTGTCAGTTCCTCCTGGGCTGCTTTCATTGAATGCTGTCGCTGAAGTGGCAGTGAAATATCTTCATTATGCAAAGTGGGCAGAACTGGGAAGAAATGTTGCATATCCATGACCTGGGTTCAGTTCAAAGCATATCTCCTGCTTCTCCGAGTAGCACTAATTGCGATGAGACCATTTATCTAGTCAGTTCACGAACGAATTGCTCTAAGCAGCAAAGTGACATCAGTGCCAGAACTCAGATGTAGGCAATAGAAACACAGGGAGGTTGACCACTAACGATAGAACTGAACTCCTCTCTCGAGACATTTTTACACCATGACTTTACATTTACACCATTTACACTGTTCAGCTGCAGTGGTGGGGGAATTATTTTTCACCCATAAAAAGATTTTTCTCCCCCTTTTATTTTTCACCCTGTCACCCACAGTGTTCTCTAATATGGAAGCCCTACAAGGCATGGTAAAAAATTAAGGCTATCTCGTTTTCTAAGTCTGGACAAATTTATTTTTGGCTTGACTTTGTGACTTACTAGTTGAATTATTTGCTCATATTTTGAGGCTTATAAATTTTTTTCTTTACTTTTTTCAGATAGGAAAACAAGATAACAAGAAACAAGAAAACAAGAAAACATTAGACTTTAGTCTCACCCCAATTTTTATTCATCTTTGTATAATTCATAAAGTCAAGAGAAAAAGGAAATTTGGCCAAACTAAAAAAAAAAGGTCCAGCTTTTTAAAATGTTATTATTTTAATTATATATATTTTTGCTTGCATTTCAGTTGTTGCCCAAAAAACCTGTTTGCTTCTTTTACAAATAAGAAAAATATCGATTTAGAAACCATTTGTCTTCCTACGCCCCTCAAATTTTTCTAATTCGTAAAGGTCATGAAGTCAAAAGAAACTGGTTGGACTTAGATAATAGCACTGCCTTTTTGTTTAATTTTATTTTGGCCTTTCAGGGCTTCCATGGAGGATCCTGTATTCTCTTGAAGCTCCTTTTCAAGGATTTTCTGTGCTGTATCTCTTTAGTGGGCATACATTTGTGTGGCGTTTGCACAAATGTGGAGGAACCTCTTGTTTTAAAAATGCAACTGTGTTGTTGTTTTTTTTAGCTTACCTACCAAATTCTAAAAAAGAAAGAAAACAAGGACAGACAATGTCAAAACAGCAACAATTAACTCTAAGTGCCATCGCTTTGACTGTAAAATCACCGCTCCACAGTAGCTTCTCTCTTAATATGTTTAATATATTCAAACAGCTTCTGGATTCCTGGTTTTTCAAACATTTTTGCTTGTATTCCAACCTCCTGTGGCCTCACCCCTCATGTGACTGTTTTCATTTTAACTCTAAAATCTATGATGTGAAATATTTCAAGGGGACTTTTTCATAACCGCACCTTTGAAAGAGCATCACTGAGACTAATACACTTCCTTTAACTTGGAATGTGAAGCAACTCTATAATTACTAGATGAATATAAAAAAAGTAGTTGTTTAGCTAAAACTATTTTCATCTCTTGTATATCATAGTGAGGATGAATATAATGCCAAATATTCATTATTTGTAAAGAAATCTATATAGAGATATATAAATATATAATATATGCCTCATTGAGACACTGTTATGTTCTGCTCTTTCCTCCAATCTGGTTTAAGTTTGATTTGGTTATTTTAAAAGCAGGTATGATGGCATGCAGTTCATGAATGTAAGCTTAATTGTTTTCTGTTCAGGATTATGACACTGTCCGTCTTATAGTTTGTATTAATTTAAGTCAACAACGTGCATTTCTGAGTGTGAGTGGATTTCATGTGATTTATTGATTTGTTGAACTACGTCTTGTATGATTTGAATTCAAAATATGCATCCCCCTTCCTTCTTTTCAAGCTGAGCGATTTGAAGGTTTTTGCCTCTTTGAGTCAAGTCATTGCTTAGGTCATTCATTGTAAATAGTTCTGCAATTAAATTTTGGAGAAAATGTTTGGATAATTGTGTCTGGTATCTGTTTTTATGAATATTATCAGGCTGACAACACAACAAAAACACATTCTGCAAATCTAACACTTTTTGTCTAAAAGGATTTAGCTCAAACACAATTAAGGCCAATATTGTTGCAGGTTTTTTATTATAATTTGTGTTATAGGACTGGGGCGGCAGTAGCTCATAGGTAGAGCGTTTGTCTTGCAGCCAGAGGGTTGTCGGTTTGATCTCCACTCTGACTGGGTCAAAGACACTTCACCCACATTGCCTTATGGTGGTGGTAGGAAGATTCAATGGCACCTGATCTTGAGAAAGGTGAGGGAACAGCCTAGAACTACATGAGAGGACCTGGTCAATGATGTGAAGAGAGCAGGACTATAGGGTCAAAGGTTACCACAGGTAACACACCGCCATCATGGATTAAAATCCTGCAGCATGCACAAGGTCTCAAGACCTGCATGATCCAGAGGAGGCATGGGAAAAGGTCATGACGTCAGATGAGACCAAAATAGAGTTTTTTGTTATAAACTCATGCTCGTTGTGTTTGGAGGATGAAAAAGGATGGGTACAATCTCAAGAATGCATCCCAACTGTGAAGCACAGAAGTGGAGACATCAGGCTTTGGGGTGTTTTTTCTGCAATGGGAGCAGGACGACTGCACCGTATCGAGGAGAGAATGGATAGGACCATGTATCACCAGATTTTGGGCAACAACCTCCTTCCCTCAGTAAGAGCATTAATGGGTCATGGCTGGGTCTTCCAGCATGACAATGACCCAAAACACAGCCAGGGCAGCTGAAGTGGCTCAGAAGCATTTCAAGCTTCATTTCAAGGAACTGAAACTCTGTGTTGCCCAGCAACAGCCCTGAAACCTGAAAGACCTGGAGAAGATCAGTATGGAGGAGTTGCTCAAAATCCCTGCTGCAGTGATGTTAAAGTCAAGAACTACAGAAAATATCCGATGAAAATAATACAAACTGATTTCTAAATAATAATTTAAAAATCTGTCTCTCACAGTTGAGGTGTTCCTATGCCTCCTGGGCGCCGTCCAAGATGGCAGCCCACTGCTCTAAATGTCTCATTTTTTTTGTACGTTTGAAATACTTGAAAAATAGTGTATCGAACACTCATTTTCCCCACTGTAATTGTCCAAAATTTATTTCTTGCATTTTTAAAATTGTGACCCTCTAACGTTTTAGTAACAACAAAATACCTAAAATAGAGGCAATTTATAAGGTAGTAGGAAATGATTTGCAATATGAATATCACCTGCTGTTACTATTTATTTGTGAGGTATATAAAATAAGCGATTATTGATGACAACAATACCGATTACCCGTCTTTGTGCTTCTCTTCAGCCTGGCAAACTGACAGAGGCTTTCAAGTACTTCATTCAGGGCATGGGATACAGTTAACATAAACCAGCTTTACAGTACTAGTTCGTAGTTTGTATGTTAAGACTGGCTGCCCCCCTTCGGACAAAAATTGTACTGCAGACATAGTGAAGACTGAGTCTCCCGGTATTCACATCATACCTCAAAGTAAAACATCTTAAATGTGTATTTTATGCTATTTATTATTCGTATTCTCTGTTTCTATTTATTCCTCTGTATATTTTATGGATTGTCGTGCTAAAAACGATAACCAATAGGAGTCGATATTTGAGCAGTGCTGACCAATGAGATGCCGGAGTTATAGGAAGGCGTGACTTCCTGTTTGAATGTCACATGACCAAAGTGGAATCGTATGATGTGAGATTTCCTGTTGTAGCTCACACAAAGTGTTTATTAGAAACACTTCGTTCCTTTTTTGTGATCCGAGGATGACCAAATCGTAAACTTATGGTGAGTCAAGCATAATTTTACTGAATTAGCTGTTAGCTCGTTTCGGCCTCATTTACGTTTTGTATTTGCTAACCATGGTAATAGGATTCTGGTTAGGACTTGGCAATAAAAGTTTTATTAAACTGTTTTATCTTTTGTACCGAAACAGAACATGCCTGGGACAGTCGGCTACACAAGTTTTAACAATTTAAACGTTCGTGTTTCCCTCGAAAACTGTTTGCTAACCTGTCAGTCTTACACAAAGAAGAGGAAACTCGGCAGAAAAACGACGATGTTAGCTTTATGTTAATTTTCTAAGATTGGACTTTATTATTATAACCTTGAACATAGAAGTGACTGTACTTTGTTTAGCAGCCTGTGATTGTTTTTGCAGGTGACTCACGCATCATGCTTCGACCTTCATGTGAAACTCTCCAGCTAAGGTTCAGTTTCCTCCCACTAACACCATGGTTCCTGAGCAGACCAGTCCCCTACCCCAGCCCAGTGCAGAGTACTTCTCATGGGACTATCGCCTCCAGCTTATCGGCCTAGGCTTTGGCTTCTATACTGGAATGTTCCTCCTCTCCCACCTTCTGTCTATGGCTCTATCCAGAACCTTCAACTCCCTCCAAGCCAAGGAGAAGGTTTTCTGGAACCTGGCAGCCACTCGAGCCGTTTTTGGCATCCAGAGTACTGTAGCAGGACTTCGGGCTTTGACTGAGGACTCTGTACTGAGCAAAGACAGAGTGAGGGGCCAAGAGAACTGGTCGTGGTTTCACATCCTCACAGCCACAGGCTTTTTTGTGTTTGAGAATGTTGCACTTCATTCGTTCAGTGTGGTGTTTCGGTCGTTTGACCTCCCACTGGCGACCCATCATTTGTTTGCCCTGTCAGGGTTTGCAGGAGCAGTGGTGTGGGATTCCCAGGGCCACTTCCTGGCCATGGTCACACTCCTCCTGGAGATGAGTACACCTTTCACCTGCATATCCTGGATGTTACTGAAGGTATGGTGTCTTTGTGTCTCTAGAGAAACAACCTCACAGTCCTTTTGTTTACTTGTTTGTTTAGTATAGTTTTTCAAATTAAAAGGACAAGTACCAACAAGTTTTGGTTCCTCTTGTTGTTTTTCTTGTTATTTTAGCTGCAAAAATTTTTTTCTGTATTTTTAGAAAGAGGAAATTAAATAAAAAAAAAAAACATTCTGTTTCTATTCATAAACTTTCTCACTTCCTTCCTATCTTGACTTTTGACCTGTAGATAATATCTAGTCATGTGATTGCATTCATGTCTTTTAATTATGTGTCTTTCATTCTTCCTGAAAGGCTGGCTGGGCTTGCACTCTCTTCTGGAAAGCCAACCAGTGGGTGATGATCCACATGTTTCACTGCCGCATGGTGCTCACTTATTACATGTGGTGGGTAATAGCTACCCACTGGGTGGAGATCAACACCCATGTGGCCCTACCCCAGCGCCTGATCATTTTCTCTGGACTTGCTCTGCTCACATTTATCATCAACCCCATCTGGACGCACAAGAAGACCATGCAACTGCTAAATCCCGTGGACTGGAACTTCAGCAGCAAGCCGGCACCTCCAAATGGTGCCACAGGGGACCGGTCTAGGGTTTCTGTGAAACAGCATGCCAACTGAGGTGTATCTAAAAGGTTCATTTTAATCAGTGCAACTAAATCCTGTAGATTTTCAACACCCCTCTTGAAAACAGGCATTTTAATTTACAATGGGAAGCAATTTTTGCATAAATCTGTTCTTGATTAATTGGAGAAGAAACAGATTAAATGCATGGTAGAAAAAATACAAACAAAGCTGGGAGTTTTATGGAGGCAGTAGCTCAATGGTAGGGTGTTGGGTCTTGAAACCAGAGGGTTGCAGGATCAAATCCCTGCTCCGGCTTGGTTACCTTGTCATTGTGTCCTTGGGCAAGACACTTTACCCTCATTGCCTGCTGGTGGTGGTGGTCAGAGGGCTGGTGGCGCCTCTCTGTGTCTGGGCAACTCACCTCTGTAGCTCCATCACTATGTGAATGACTGACTGATGTAAAGTGCTTTGTAGTCCACTGACTTCAAAAAGCGCTACACAAATGCAAAGACATTTACATTTTATTACTGTTCATATTCAGTAGTTAAGAATTTAAAATACATTTTTTTGTTTTCTCAGTGTCTGTTACTTTTGCAGTTTAAGGATAATTATTTTAGTGAAACAATCTGACATCTATCTATTTATTTTTGGGGGTGGGATGAAGAAACCCTAAGTTATGTCACACTGAATTTAATGTTAAACTGGGTCAAGTTTATAGAATGACATCTTTTATCTTAGATCTATTTGAATGCACAGAGCAGTTTGTATTTGTTTTGAAAAGTGAAACCTCCCACATTAGAGAGGAAAGCATATTTTATTATGATGAAAAAGAAGCTTTAAACAGAAACTAATTTCTTTATGGAAGAGGAATCAAGAATTTTTCCCTTCACAAAAGTTTTATTGTTCTAAATGCAGATGCAGTGTGACGAAACCGTAACAGTGTTGAGACCAGACACAGAAGTTACCGGTACATAGTTTTTAACCATGGTGTATTTTTATATAGTAAAGAGAGTGATTTAAATTGAAGGAGTTTTCCTTATCTGTTTAGTGTTTTAAAATGCAATATACAAAGTTCTTTAGATTTTTTTTTCACTGTTTTGCTCACAATTGCTTTTTTGTTTTTCACTATTGCATATCTGACTTAGAAAGTTTTTGTTGGTCCCTGCTGTAAACATTTTTCACTTCTCTGCATATTTCTTTTTGCTTTTATTGTATTTCTATGTAAATAAGGCTTATTTAATAAGCTATAGATTTTTACTGTAACTATTAACCCATAGCTGCAGTTTTTAAATCTTAAAAAAACAAATTAACATCTTGAGTTCTTGATCTTGTAGGGTTTTGGAAAAGTTGGGAGATTGCTATCATTAGCATTCATTTTAAGCTTTTGTTAGACATTTAATTTATAAATGTGCATAATTTAACTTTATTAATTTACATCGGTGAGCTTTAAGATCTGGCACATGAGCTGATGTAGGAAGAAATTATCTTTGTTTTTCTTACCAGTATTTGGATTATTTACCTACCCAGACTGAGTTGATTGTCTGAGCAAAACTTATATTTTTTATGTTGGTTCATATTTAGGCTGCATGGTGGCGCAGTTGGTTAGCACTGTTGCCTCGCAGCAAGGAGGTCGTGGGTTCGCATCCCGGCTCTGCGGCCTCTCTGCGTGGAGTTTGCATGTTCTCCCCGTGCGTGCGTGGGTTTCCTCCGGGTACTCCGGTTTCCTCCCACAGTCCAAAGACATGACTGTCAGGCTAATTGGGCTGGTAAATTGTCCTTAGGTGTGAGTGGGTGCGTGGTTGTTTGTCTCGTTCGTCTCTGTGTGGCCCTGCGATGGACTGGCGACCCGTCCAGGGTGTCCCCCGCCTCTCGCCCCTTGACCGCTGGAGATAGGCACCAGCTGCCCCGCGACCCTCTGTGGAGGACTAAGCGGCTACAGAAAATGGATGGATGGATGGGTTCATATTTATTTTTTAAATCTGGTTAATTTGACCTCTTTGCATTTGATGCATTACATTTTTGAGAAAAAATTGGCCTTGCAAATTCAGTGAGATACCAAATAATTATAATGTGCATTTGGTGGGTTTGGAAATGCAATAAAATGAAGTGCATAATAAAAGGTGTTTATACATAATATTGCTTCTTTGTTTGTGCTTAAAAAAAGGCTGTACTACAGAACATGCTCCTCTAGGTGGCAGTATAGGAATAATTATTTAACGTTTTATAATTCGTTTCACAGCTTCTTCAACTGGTTTATTTTAAATACAACCATCTGTGTGTAAAATCTGTTAAGTTTATTTACACACGTGGAACAGATTATTCAAAGTGTTTGAGAATTATCGTTTGTTTTAGGAGAAAAAGAAGTTGGACTATTCTAACAAGTTTAACTTTCTCAAGTTTTAAACAGAGCAATATATAGTTTGTCACTAAAAACATTTTTTGTCACTTCTCAGTAAAATTTTCTCTCAAAAACAACATTGAAGAAGAAAAACTGGCTGTGTAAGCGCTAGGACAATGTTAAGATAAACCACCAATTTATTCAAATCAATGAAAGAAAGAGATTTTTACATTTAGGTTTACAAACTGACACACAGCTGTGTCAACCGAGCCACTTCACAAGTCACGTGATCAGTTTTGATGGAACTCCTCTGACCGCCGCTGCATCCTACCGGAGAAGACGTAGGAATGATGATTGACATCCCATCCAGCCAATCACGGATCCGTGAAACCCCTCATTGGCCAATCAGCTTCTGGAGTGAGGTGAAGCGTTTTTTTCACGGATGGAATCTGCTTACATCGGAGAGAGACAAGTTAAAAGAAGGGCGAAAAGTGGATGTTTTGATGTGTGAACTCGGGAATGTGTGAACTGTGAAACTTTGCCGTATATTATTGAAGGAATACGACGAGTTATTTGTGGAAACCTATTAAAATGGTGAGTTGGAGATATTTAAAAAACTTTCTAACAAAGTATTAATAACCGTTTTTTGATGTTAACTCTTCTGGCTAGCTGTAACACTGTTTTAAATCATGATGGATAGAAAACAACGTTTGTTACTTGGGTGTATTGTAACATTTTAAAGCCGTTCTAAGAGATGACTGTAACGTGGCGCCTAGCTAACATAGTGATGTTGCCAACAAGATTTCTTCAGGCTTTAACTTGTCATAAATCACTGAAACAAATGTAGTGTTGATAATAATATGAACAAACAGCCATTCTTGAGGATTTAGTTGTTCACCATTAGTAGCTGTTGAGTCTTTCAAATTTTAATGATGAATTCACCTTTCAGCTCTTTCAAAGTGATCAAAAACACAAACTTCCTATGAAAAGTCTGCTAATTCATTTGAATTTTAGCCTAAAATAAGCAGTGTTCCTGAGTTGCTCAACTACAAATTCAAGTAGTCATGCATAGCATTCCTCAGTGAGAGAACTGCACAGATTTAGTCAGCTGGAAGATCAGTCTAAAAGGTCATAAAAGCCATCATTTCATTCAACCGTTGCCCTTTGTTAGGTTGTCTTTCGGTGTACCACACAGCAAGTGTCTGCAGGAAACACTTAGGCTCCTCTAAGCCACCAGAAGATGGTTTAAAACACAAAGACTTATTTGATATTCATTTGTATTGTCTGGTGTCATGCGTGTCCATCTCATTCTGCCAGTACAATGGGGAGCTGGAACACTTAAGGGCTCACACACACATGCTAGTACACAAAAGTCTATGTGGGCAATTTGTTTAGCAAATAACCAGGGTGGCCTGGCTGCAGATCCTGATGCCTAATTCCTCCCCTCTCTTTAATAACACCTGAAGAAGAAGAAGGCTGTTCGGTGAGCAGGGATTACTGGTATTTTTAATGTTCAGATTTACAGCAGCTGCCTAATCTGTGGTAAATTGGCACAAAATCCTTTATTTGTGACACTTTTAGTTGCCATTTTATTATAGTCTGTGAAAACAGATGTATTTTCTTGGAGAAGTACCAGTGGTTGCTGAATTCTTCGGAGTGACTTGGCAAAAACTTTGTTTACCGTGACTAAACTAATCTGCAGTTTAGTCGAGCATTTTTAGAAAGTCTGAAATCTGTCAAATAAGACAGATTAGTTAAATATTTAAGCAACAGCAAGGATAAAAAAACCCCACAGCTCTTCTGCAGGTGGATGTGGGAAATTACATACCACACACCTGTTTAACAGCTGGAAAATCCTTTATATTTAGACCAAGAACTAACCTAAGAAAATTAAAGTTAAATCCTATCTGTGGACCACAATATACCATATCCTGTTATTTAGATGCTTACATTAGCTCTATACCCCCTAAACCAGGCCATTCACAAGCACCATAAACCACAGTCTTAACAGAACAAGAGACTGATAGCAGCCCTGGTTTTAGAAGCTCTCTCCACTCTTTTGAAGTTAGTTTAAACACAGTTAGCTCAAGAGTTTCTCAGATTTCTTTCCTGTACTCATTTTTGTGACAGAGTAGCTCCATTCATATTAAAATTCCTTCAGTCCACAAAAGATCTTTGGAGCAACTGCTGGTCCAAAGCTCACCACACACTCAGTAGTGCTCTTCTGGTGACATGTTGGGCTCTAAATGCTTTTGTGTGGCTGTCTGAGTGGGTGGAGACCAGTTGGGAGTGACAGCCAAGATTGTGCAGTATAAGCTTTCAAATAAACAACACACTGGATTTGTTATGCAGTTCTAGTCTTTCATTCCTAACAGTAGGTTGTGTCTTTTTATTGAACAATTTGCATTTGGTGTGTTGTGAAATTGTCCATAAAATGTAACATTGTCTTGCTTGAATATTAATATGGGTATATGTAAATAGCCCTGATGTTTTTATGGACCACATTTTATTTTGCAAAGCTTCCATGTTTGATGTGTTGCTGAATCCAGATGTCCTCTCACATGTTCAATCGATCACACATCTGAAATCTGATAGCAGCCCTCTGGGCCTCATTACTGGAGTGTATTCTAGTGTCCACAGCTATTGAATATCTAATTTAAAATAGTAGCAGCATTATTTTGTTTTCTTTTTTTCTACCTCCTATGAGTCAAAATTCTTTAAAATGTCAGTAATCTTGTGTCTGCTTGTAAGCTCTCTCCACCCAGTTTGAGGTCAGAGAGGGTGGTGCAGGGTGCTGTGTTGGCCCACATTCTGGGTACAGGCTTCATTTATGTGTGAGACCCTGAGCTTTTTTAGCTCTTATTCTTTTTTTACCATGCTGCTTGGTGATGAATGATGGGACAACTTTATGGTGTTACAGCTGATCACTACTTTTTGATGTAAGTCATTTCAGAGATGGCATTTTTATTTAATCTTGGTCACAAAAAACACTACTATGGGATCTTTGTACAAGCAGATATTTAGTTCAAGTAAAACAAGTATAGCCTATTTGAAATAAACTGCAAAAACCAACAGGTAAATCCATTTTCTAGCTGCAAAACTCAATTCCCGAACAAAATGGGAAGAAATTCCTCCTCTCCTTTACAGTATGCTGCAGGCCGCTGTCCTTTCCTCCCCAAAAAATCCATTACAGTACTTTTGTTAAGCCTGTTTTTGCACACTTTGGAATGGGATCTTCTGTAACTGGTGGAGGCCTGATTAGTATAATCCTGGCACAGAGAGACACACTGCCAAATAAAACGGCAATCTAAAGAACTGCTAAGCCAAAGACACACACTGACAGCAGACAACAAGTCACTCTTTATGGTAACACCAGCCTCCCCTGGAGACTTTTGTTTATGATGTCCATCTTATGTGTGGAATTCTACTTTTCAGTAAGTGTTCTCTAGAAAACTCAAATGAAGAATTAAAACCTCTTACCAAGCCAGAGCTTTTATATCAAACATGATATGACTTGACTGTTCTCTAGTGACTGGTTTATTAATAAATTTTAAAAAATAACATGAAATTTCAAGGAATTTAAGATAAATCTTGGACATAATAATAAACATCCATGATATAGAATTTGTTTCCTATTTAGATTGAACATTATTATGAATGTAGATGTGTAGAACTAATTTTTTTAGAAACATGGTGTCAAAATAAAAATATCTCTAAAATCACTGTAACATTGTCATTGGTGAACTTATGGGCTGGCCAGCTATGAAAAAAATCATAACGTTGTTATTTTTGTCAGTATCACAATTAATGTACACAATTACTCATTGAACTGGGAAACGCTGCATTTATAATTTTTATCAGGTGGAAACACGTGTCCAAACACACAGAAAGCCTGGCTCACTGTATTGTGTTCATCCTACAAAACTTTTCCATCCTTATCAACTTTTATTGTATATTTTGAATAAATACTTTCAAAATATGTACATGCATAACTAATAAGGGATCACAAAATAATCGCAAAGTTCTTGTAAAGCCTAAATGATCCAGAATTCACATTTTAAAGGGGCTGTTGTTACGTTAGGTGGCAGAGGTATGCTCCTTAGAACTTGAATAGAACTTGGAGAATAAATTAGGAAACCACATTTCCTCTCATTGCTGCAATCAGCATAGACTAATGTCTGTCAGGCCTTTTTAGGATATGAATTAAACAAATATCTTTGTGACAATAAGACATTAATTCATTTGTAGAAACAAATATTTACATTTAATTCTACTCTATTGGTCGGTCACAGTAAGGAAACATGATCAGACAGCGCTGCTATAAAAGCAGTGAAGAACTGCTATGGAAGCCTGGTTGTTCAAGCAGGGAGTCAGTGCTCATAGAAATGTTATTTTAAGTGTGTGGGTTTTTTTTTTTTTTTTTTTGAAAGAACCATTTGGAAAGTTATTGCTGTTCTCAGAGCTTTCACAGTGAAGGTCATGAACATAAAACATGTCAAATGTGTGATTTTAAAAAAGGAGTTCAATTGTTTTTAAGACTTTAAATTGTAAATCACCCGTAAAATATTTAAAGTTTTAAATTGAAATTCTTCCAAAAGTCATGTGGTGATCAGAATCAACCATCATTCAGCTTGATGGAATTAATCAGATTTCCTTTTTGTTGGTTCCATGAATGCAGCATAGCCAAACAGCAATAAAACAATCTGACTTTTCCCCCAGTCTTTGAACTCGGTTTTGCAATAATAGATTTCCCATGTAGAAGTGTTTTACTTCTGGCATCATAATTTTAAAAGTTTTTCTGCCATCCTTACTTGTACTGACTTCTTAAAACAACACATCATTTACAATGTCTAAAGCTTTTTGAGCTGAATTTGAAGTACAAATTAGATTATTTGTGCAAGAGTTTACCGTCCACATCTGAAATTTTGTTTGCAGTACATATTCTGATTAGCTTTTATCTGTATGAAAGCAATTAGGAACATTCAGGTGAGCAAATCACATCACACCAGCAAGCCTGTTTTCCTGTCTGTGTGACACAGCTAAGCTTCAGAGCCTGTAATGACATGTCCAACTGAGCCTGTCATCAACTGTGAGGAGGACTTTACCTTTCTGATCTCTTCTTCTTCACCCCCAACCATTGCTCTCAGATTAATACAGAACCTGTTATTTAAACACTTGGAAGATGAGCCTAAGTATTGTGAATTAATTATGCTGAATATCCTAGCCCTGTTGGAAGGGTTTGTAATTGACTAAACTGTTACACCGTTTACATGTGTTGCTGTTTACAACCTTGCACTGACAGGCCAGTGGCAGGCCTCAGATGTGAGGAATGCTCTTGTTGAGCTGCTCATTCCCACAGGATGAGACAGATGATGGTTTGCTATTCACTACAGCTGAAGTCACACCATAACATGAGCTTTGCAGGATATAATTTGTGGAAAGGTGTATTCTGTTTTCTTCCATTGGCAAGAAGAAGAAGAAAATCAGTCATTTTTTAGAAGCAGGATTAAAGCTATATACTTTCTGGTTTAAGAAAAAAAACATTATTTTTACATATTAATTTTTTTTGCAACACAAGAAAAATAATTCTAAATCCTCATGAATCTGAAGACGAAGATGAATCTTTTTCAAAACTATATATGAAGTTGCTGCTTATTTCATAAACGTGTCACTTTTCTCAGGATTTAAACTCAACCTATAGATGGATTCATTCATTGTTGCACAATTGTGTAACAGTGTAGCAGCTCCTGTCTGCCTCTGTGGATTCCTCCCTATTATCATGCAGGAAAATATCTCCTCAGGCAGTGTATACTCAACCTGCCTCTGTTAGCATTATGTTAGCACCACTGTACTCACCAGACACTGGCCCTGTATGTTCGTACGCTCTGCTCTGGCATCGTGCCACACGAGTGGGACAGAGGACAAAGAGGCAGAGGATTTCACATTATTTATAGACAAAACAATCTTTGAATCTCAGAATGAGCTGTCGTTCTTGTTCACTGCACCTAGATCTGTCTTTGTCAGATACAGACTGTGAATCTGCGTTGTCTTGCATTAAAGTACAAAAATTGGCACGCATACTGTAACAATGACTGCTTTATGCTGCAGCATGATGTCATGACATCGTTGTCTGTCTGTGTGAATATTAGAAGCTGTAGAAGTTGGACATGGCTCAGGAAGACATTTGACAGAAACCGTCACCTGTTGATAAGAGCTTTACATCAGCAAACAGTGTTTCTGAGGAATGTGTTGTGTCTCATGCCCGTGCAGGACCAAAGGTGCCTCCTGCCTCAGCATGCTGGTGGTATTTCCTCTGGTCTAAAGGAGTGGCTTCAGTGAAGTCAAAATGTGACCAGACCCTCTTTAGCTGGTCAGAAGTTTGGTTTGTTGTTGAATTTTTCCTCTTTTTGGGATCAATCTATAAACTCTATATGATGCTACAGTTTTGGTTCACATAACAAACATGAGCTTTTTGATAATTAATCATGAAAATGAATATTTTGTTGCTTTGATAGAGAGGAACTAGAAAATCCCGTGGTGATTGGCTAATCTGAGACTCAGAAATTTGTTTTTTCTTTTTTTTCTTTCTTTCTTTGTTTTTTATTTTTGGGGGGTGTCTGTAAAAACACCGTTGCCCCAGGTAAAAAGAAAAAAAGCTGAAATTTTTAACTAACCATCGCAAAGCATTAATTCATGTTGGCATTAGCAGACGTTTTTACGTCCAGTTTCCAGTTAACCAGAAAAGTGTTTTGACAAGTTATGTTAATTATAGTTCTTTAAGATTAATCTGAATTGGCCAAAATCTGTATTGGCAGGTGTACAATAAGTAGAATAAAGGCCCTCAAAACCAACCAGGATTGGCTCTTCTTTATTGAACAACTATGTAATTGTTGCCTCTAGCTTGGTTTATTTGCCTCATTACACTTTATTTGAAGTCTTTAATTGACTTGCAAGAAACAAACTCGTCCAGGTTTGTGGTAAATTAGCTTTTTTATGATGAAATTAACAAAATAAAGGAGGGATGCATGTTTTTTGTCTTTCTTTGAGTCAGCACAATTTATTATTCAAGCATAAATTTAACTTGAACAAAATCTCTTTAGCAATTCTGCCTCCCTACAAGCCTTATTTACTGAATGACCACTTCACAGGATGTAATTTAACCATTACAATAATGACTAAGCTTGTTTACACACACTATCACAAATGCCTGCAATTAGCTTATGAGAGTGTTATGATATGGGCTTTTAAACACATGCTTTTTTGTCAACAGTCCTCAGGAACATAAGAGCTTCTTTTGTTTTCATTCACTGCTTCATTTATCTTAATTAGATGTTGTTCAGATTATGATTTTGACATAAAAATGACCCACGTGGATGTGTTGTTGATGCTTATATATGCTGATCCAGAGTTACCTAAATTAGTTTTTGAATAATGTTTTGTTTTTTTAGGAATGTGTGCAGGCGTAGTTGATCCCCTGCATGTTTTTGGAGCTCGCTCAGGAGAAGAGACGCAAACATGGACATGGAAGACTTTCCTCCCCCACCTCCTGAAAGTAAAGTCAACAAACCTTTATTATCTCCATTCAACATGTGTGTGTCTTTTCACATTGGACAGGAAGTTGTGAAACACGACCAGGAGTGATGGCATCACTGGCCGGTTAGCTCAGTTGGTTAGAGCGTGGTGCTAATAACGCCAAGGTCGCGGGTTCGATCCCCGTACGGGCCACTTGTTTTGAATAGAGCTTTGACAGACAGAAACCGATATGAGCGCTCACTACTAGGATGACATGAGTTGCACTTTTATTTTTATCTTCTTCCATTTTCACCCTGTGTAGAATAGTGATCTATTTTTTTTTTCTCTTGCCATAAAAATTCTAATATTTACTCCTGTGTATGTAAGTACGACCAACATCAAGAGCTGCTAGACGGCTACATGTAAGAATTTGTATCTCTTTTTTGCCTTAAATCCACTCAGTGTATTTTTTTTATACTAAATAAAAAGCAAACCAACAGATTGAATTGTCCACCAGCTGCTGTAGATTCCTGCATGGCTGATCGTTTCCAGGAGTGTTGCTAAAGCTGGACAGTACGAGTAAACAGCAGATTCCTCTCTGCCACTGTGAAGTGTGTGGGCAGAGGAATGAAAAGAATAAGGAGGCTAAAATGTGCTGTGCTACTGTGAATACCACACAGTGTGCCTCAGTACTAGCCAGCTACACACACACACACACACACACACACACACACACACACACACACACACACACACACACACACACACACACACACACACACACACACACACACACACACACACACACACACACACACACACACACACACACAGCTTCAGGGGACAGGGGTAGGCCAGAAAAAAAATGCCTCGTCTCCAGCCGGTCAGTCACTTGCTTTGTTGCCAGGGGGACGCGGGAGCAGATTGTGACCCGGTGACTCATTTGAGCAGATCATTATATTCACGGGGAGATAAGTCTTTAGAACAGAATTCATACTGTTGAATGAATTGACAATGTGTATTACTTCTTGTTGGTGAGTCAGATTTACGTGCATGTTTCAGTCAGATCTTTCACATTGAAGAGAATTCCTCAAAAGTCAAAATACTTTTTGCTCTAGCACTGGGGAACACATTGGAACAGCTGGAGGATCTTCACATAAGTTATGAAGCATGTTTGTGTTGTTAGACATACTATATATTTATTGACATCAAATATAGTTTGTAATTAAGCTGCGCACACAGAAATCCAGCTATAAATGATCAGTTCTGTAGATAAGGTGGTTTTGACCAACAGCACCCAGAACTTAAACTGGAGCTTTTATTCCAAGGAGCTAAAAGATTATTTTGTACCTGAGACTGTGGAAATTAAAAAAATGTGTTTTACATTATGGTACATTTAAAAATGCTACATACAGAAAGGGAGAAATAAAACTTGACCTGTCAGAAATTATTACATCACCTTCCTTCCTTTATCTCAAAATATCCAGGTAATCAAAAAGTACTAAGTTATTTGTTTGTTTCATCCCTGGTTCCTGCAATTAAAACAGTAGGTGTAGAAGGAAATACTCGTATATAAACTAGATCACAAAAAAGATTCCTGAGGCAATCTGACATTTTTTACAAGTGCTGTTAAATATCTGCCATGTGAAATCAAAACAGACATTATGAATATGCCCTGCTATCCTACAACTCTTTTAGAGTTAAATGGGATATTTCTCTGTGCCCCAAACCATTCATTATCACACAGATGGTTCAAATACCGATAACATCTCAGTTTCCAGGTTTGCTCTTTGCCCCACTGTTTTTTTTTCTCGCGCTGTCAGTCATGGATGCATTGGATCACGATGCTGACCTGGAACATTAGTCACAGGCTGTTTTCTCACACAGACTGAACAGCTAGCTACCTGTCAGAGCCTGAGGGAGTCGTACTGGTGATTTAAGGCTACTGGGAACTTCAAAGTTGTTTGCTGCCGGAGGTTTTTTTCTGTTAAAAATTTATTCAGTTTTTGGCGCATTGCACAACCTTGAGCATAAAAGACAACTGCGAATGTGAACTTTAAAACAACTGCTGAGAATTCAGTGTGAAAAATAACCCTATTAGATCAACTTTACCCACATAAATGCTTTTGTTTATATTATAAAGTCTGCTTTTCATATACAATTTAGACAGATTAAGTATCAGGTTTAAAATGCCGAAACCCGGGATCGAACCAGGGACCTTTAGATCTTCAGTCTAACGCTCTCCCAACTGAGCTATTTCGGCACACCGGCCTTTAGGATTCTCTCTGTGTGGAAATGAGGTCATTTGAACCAGTGTTTTCTTTGGGGATAAAGTCAGGATATTAGTGACAGAGATTAGATAAAACTGTAGACTGAAGGTTAATGCAGTAAAGCTGTTCAGGAGATGAATGTAGCCCAAAGAATCTGTGGTATCTTTGACAAACTTCAATTATCTCAGGTTATTCAGACCTAAAAAAATATTTCTAATATAAGCCAAACCATAGCTGAGATGACAGATTGTGACTCAATCCTCTATTCATGATTTAAAATAATTAGGTTGAATTAATTTTAAATTCTTTGACTTTTTTTTTACTTTTATCTGACATCTCTAAAAATTCTTTGACTTTTTTTAAACTTTTATCTGACATCTCTAAATCAGTTTTCTTGAAACCAAAAGAAGACAGCAGCTGATTAAAAAGCTGATCCTGAAATGTTCCAGGTCCTTTTTGTAGATGCTTGTAATTTCTTGCATCAAACCTACAATTTAATCATTACCTCAGAAACAACACAACATGGCTGAACTCTTCACTGAAGGGAGTAGCAACTTTCTTTCCTTTTTGGCCTAATAGCAGAGTGGAAACTGGAAACATATTTCTTGTTTCCTTCCTCCCTGCTGCCAAGTGAGCGCTCTGGAGGGAGCGTGACACCTTTTTGAGGGCTACAACTACATCTTTTAGGTCTGCGCTTTATTGCATTTACTACAAAACAAAGCAGCTGATGTTTAATTTGGTGATAGTCCTTGAAGTAAAACTTCCTGTAAGGAAACTCACTGCTGTTGTCAACCCCACCCTTAATTAAAGTTCTGTATTGGGCTCACTTAAAGGGCCACACACAATCCAACTTGGTAAAAGTATATACACTCTTTTTTGTTTTTGTCATATTGTTTATTTATGTTATTTCAGAACTTAAAAGTTGATTTTGAGGAAATAAAATCCACCAGTCAACATCTGTGAAACCTTTGTGTCTAGTGTTGGCAGACAGCGGCCCGTTTGATGATGAAGATGAGGGAGAAGCCTTTGAGTTTGATGATAGTGAAGATGAAATCCCCGAGCCGCCTCCAGCTCCCACAGCTCTTATCAGCGAAGATCAGAACCAGGTCCATTCTGAATCCAGCCACAGTGTCCCGGACCCTCCGGCAGCTCCATCGTCAGCAGACACGCCAGCTGCCACAAGCACATCCTCCTCAGCAGCAACAGAAGCTGAAGGGACATCTGCTACAGAGGGACCTAATGACAGGGAAATGGATTTACCTCCATCTCCACCCCCTCCTGTTGGTTATGACACACAGACAGATCCCAGAACTACAGGTTTGCAAACCGAAGCGTTGACTTTTTACTTGTGCCTGCAAAACTGTTTGACTTCATTTCATACTTTAAGTCATACTAAATCTGTGCTTAGATAATGGATGGTTGCAAATAGTGCCTTAAATACAGTACATTTTTCCTTTGGCGGTAAACTAAAATTCCTGACATTCCTTTTGCCATTCTCTGTTTACAATACTTGGCTCTGATCCAGCCCTTCAGCGCAGGCTAAACTTAGGACAGGAGGAAGGACTGTCTCTTCTTATGACACCGTTATCTCTTACAGCCTGGTGCAGACCAGCGTCTGAGTTTTATCACTTTAAGTCCTAACAGCTTATTTTCACTCGCTCATTCAGCAGCTTTGTAGTGTAGAAATGCCTCCTACTGCTTTACTTCCCTTTTAAGGAAATCCAGGACCAAAACACATACAAACCTATTGTTTTTAATTTATTTAAATTCTTTCAGTCACAGCTTTACTGCCTCTAAATCTCCTAATAATCATCTGTGTTTTGTTCTCAGAGCTTTAATAGTCATAAACATAAAACATGTCAAGTGTGTGATTTAAAAAAAAAAAAAGGAGTTTAATTGTTTTTAAGTCTTAAATTGTAAATCCCACTCAAATATTTAAAGTTTTAAATTGAAATTCTTCCAAAAATCATGTGTTGATCATAATCGGCCATCATTCAGCTTGATGGAATTATCAGATTTTCTTTTTGTTGGTTCCATGAATTCAACATAGCCAAATGGCAATTAAACAATCTGACATTTTCCCAGACTTTAAACTCAGCATTGCAATAATAGATCTCCCATTTAGAAGTGTTTTTACTTCTGGAATCATAATTTTCCAAGATTTTCAGAATTTAAAAGTAAAAATGTACTCTGGTAATCATGGTTCTTTGAGATAAAACAGTATCAGAGCTGAACAAGAATCAGAAATCAGTATCGCCCCTCAAATTCAGGATCAGTGCAGAAATGGTTTATAACTGACAGTTAATCAAAAAGCTTTAAAGTATGTAATGCTTGTTTACCGTTTCATTATTCTCCAGAAAATCAGAGCAATACAGTTAAAGTTAGAATAATATAGGTAAATAGTTGTTTTTTTTTCCCCTCATCAGACAGAGATGGACAAAATGCAGCCATGAATGACCCTCACCCTCCTCAGGATTTCCCCAGAATCTCCTCCCAGGGTAAAGTCAACCCCTACTCTGTGATTGATATCACTCCCATCCAGCTGCTGCAGCATGAACAACCGCCTGGACCCTCCTCTTCCTCTTCCTCACCAATGGAGCCGAAAGAACAAGAGGCTCAGGATATCCACGCCAGTTTCCCTGGCATTCCTTCGGGATACTCTGTGCCAGTGCCGTGTGGCTATGCAACCCCCTCCGGAGTGCCACTCATCACACCAACCTACACCACACCTGTCATCATTCGACACCTCTCCATGGACGAAGATGGTAAAGTTAGAGCCCGGTATCAGGAAACCACTGAAACTTTTTTTTTTTTAAATAATGAAATACTTAAAAGTTACAAATGATAAATAATGAACAAGAAAAGTTGATCTACTTCTTTTTTTTTTTTTACACTCAGATGCAGAGATAGTTCTGTCTCAGCTAGCTTCCATCCCCTGTCCTTTCTTTTCGCTTGTTTTTCCTAAAGCCTTGCCACAAGGAAGTAGAGACTAAATTTAGACCTCCCCAAAGATCTGTGCTGGCTGCTAGGATTTTCCGGTTTCCCTGAAACCTTGCAGTCCAAGCCTGTGGATTGGGCAGGCCCAGCAGCACTGTTATTATCTCACCATGTTAAAAACTCTTCTTTTAGTAAAATACTTTGGTAGTCCTAGAAATGATTCACAGTTTTGCTTTTTGTTTTGAAAAATGTATTGATTATGTCATGACATTTCTTACGTAAACAAGATTACAGTGGGAATTATAAAGTAGGCACACAAATTTATGATCTCATCTTACCTCCATTAAATAATGCGTGGAGCCTTTAGTGCCACCTGGTGGTGCCTTCTGGCAGTTAATCTTAGACTTTAAAGGTGTGAGAAAATGGTCATGCCTGTTCTGATTTATATTAACATTATTTCTCTGCTTAAGGAAAATCATCAGTTTGAATTTCTGAGGTCTTAATTGGCTGCCAAGGATCTTTTCTCTTTTATGGGACAACTTTTTAAATAAAAGAAAATTCCAATATTCTGCATAGATTCTTTATAAATTTAGAATTCACTTCATCCTTTTCGCATTTTCCACAAAACAGTGTGCAGTTAATTGATTTAATGTTGGGTTCAACTCTGAGAGCTTAGAAGATGTCGCTACTGACAGAAAATTGTCCCATTTTGTTGTAAGTTTGCGTAACAATTTGATCTTTTCTGTTTCAGTGACAGTAGTAGGAACTAGCAACATTTCTGCTGATAGGTGAGTCCAATACCCACAAAAATGACATCCATATATAAATATTTTAGACTATTTAAATCCTTTTGAGTTGTATGGAAGATTTGCTCCTGTTGTATGGTTACAGTGTTTATCAGTATACTAAATATTTATAAAAGCTGTATTTTTAAGTGTTTTCAGTGAAGAATATCCACCCATTACAGAAGAGGATGCTTTGGCTAAATGGGCATCAGATCCTGCCAACACTGCTTGGATGGAAAGTAAGGACTGATAAACCTTTTATTTATTACAGATACTACTTTAGTGCCGTTGTTTATTTCAACAGCACTTGCCTTCAGATTGTTTTTATCCTGTTTTTAGTTTTCTTCTTACACAGCTGAATTCCCAGATACTTCCTTCCTTTTTTTTAAGAGGAAGTAGATCCTTGTGTGGGCCTTTCTTTAAAGATTTTTCTTTCATTACTCTTTGATTGCTGTCATTTTTTGGTGAGAAGCTATGGATTAATGCCTGTGATTTTTTTTATGTGTCTCAGACCCAGATGAGGTGATCTATGATGACGTGCCCAGAGAAAACTCTGACTCTAACACAGGTTTGTAATTGTTTATTTTCATGATTCTGCAGCTTCCTGTCTTTAACTTGAGGTCTGGTTCTACTGGTTCTTTTGCTTTTAGAGTTTTCATAGTTTGTCTCAACAAACATCTGTAGCGTTTTGAAATAACTATTTAGTTATTTTAACTACACCCTCTGTAAATTCACTAATAAGTTTTGGAAGTTTTATATGGAGAAAATATCTCCAATACTATCACTTATATTTAGTGTTTACAGGAATTATCTAGGTTCTTTGAAAGAGTACAGTGAATTGAAATACCTTATTAATAACGTGAACTGAGACCAGATAAGGATTGAACAACCATTTAATTTGAAAAACCTAAGAACACAGACAGATAAGACAGTTTGAAAGTTTGATGTAAACACAATTAATATTCTTAAACATGTTGAGGATGTTAAAGATAGTTTAATTGTGAGTTTTAACGGACCGTAGCATATGTTTTAATGACTAGGGAAGTTAGTTAATTTAGTTAACCTAGTTAGGACTTTAAGAGTCAATTTAGGCTAATTTGAGTTGTTATGGAATTTGGTTTGGCTTAATTTAGTTTGGAAGAATTAAGCTTTATCAAAGCAAACCTCTCGATCAGAAAGTGGTGTTCGCTCACTGAAAGGTGGACGCTCCTAGATCTGGCAGGCGTTGGTTTCTCCACGAGCTGAGGCTGGAGTCCCCAGACTCGGAGTGGTGGTCCTGGAAGGCGTGGCCGCCGAGGACCTCGCCGGACAGTCCGTGGATACGTCCCGGTCAGCAAGGGAGGCATTTCAGCAGGCATGCTGAA
>SSNR01000090.1:574234-642503 GCA_006937965.1 Callopanchax toddi | reverse complement strand
GGATTGAGATTTTGATAACCAAAAATTGAGTTTTGGACATAGTGAAATCAGTCATTTTAGATCTGAAATCTAAAGTTTTAGAGGACATTTTGTTTTAAATGACCTAAAATATATTTTTATTTATTCCTAAATTTGATTTGAGGAAGTAAATTAAAAATTGACTTGGCTCGCCTTTACAGTAATTATTATCATGAAATAATTATTGTAGATAGTAGTAAATTAAACATTAAGTTTGATTTAAACATAAAGTAATTTTACTAAATGAATACAGCATTAGGCTGTAAAATAAAGGAACTCTGGCTTAGTGTTTACCAGGATGGACGCACAGCTGACTGGAGTACAGCAGGCGACGTCAACAGCTCGACCAAGTCTGTTTATCAATAAAACACATGGTTAGTAACACATGGTTAAGGAGGCATAAACATGGAGACACATTCACGCCGATCAAACAGAAAAGGGAGACAGCTGGTGTTAGGAGTCAGAGAACACAGAGACTCATTAGTTGAAATGAAAAAGAGTCTTAGAGAAACGTCACCCCCCTTTGTTTGGAGGATGAGGTCGTTGTTAGTTCTCCATAGGTTAGAGATTGTCATAACCGGGTAAGACTGATCTTTGAGAAAGGTCGTTTTTGTAGGACCAGGGTCAAAGGTGAGTCTGGGAGACTTAGTAGTCGCGTCGGAGGCGACGACTGCACACACCGTTAACATCAAAAGCATCGCCGGGCCGACGTATCGAACGCTCGGGAGGCGGAGACTGAATGATGAAGGATGAAAGAATGGTTGAGGTCCCTTTGGAGGAACCACCAGGGGTGTGTGAGAAGAGGTCACACCTGAGAAGGTGGCCTTGAGTCTGTTCTTAATTGCAGGAGGACTGCAAAGAAGATTGATGGGTTCTGTCTGTGACAGAGGAGTCTTAACCTGCACTTCCGGGGGAAGAGGAGGTTTACCTTGAGGTCCAGTAGGAGGAGGCTCAGTGTGAGGTACCGTAGGGCAGTCTGGTTCTGCGGGGGTCAGAACGAGTGCAGCTCGGGGCACCTGAGGACTGAGTGGGACTCCCTCTGGTTCTACTGTTAGAGTAGAGTAGACCTGTTCTACCTGAGGAGGAGGCTCACCTTGAGGACCAGCAGGGGAGACCAGTTCTGCGGGGAGCAGAAGGGGTTCCTGCGGGCCGAGTGGGAGCTCCTCTGGTTCTGCTGTTAAGAGAGGGGATTCAGTCTGGGACGCCTGAGGGCTGGCCGGTTCCGCGGGGAGCGGGACGGGCTCTGTGCCGGACGCCGGAGAACTGCCCGACTCTGGGGGAAGCAGAGAGACGTTGGGCTCAGGAGCGTCAGCGTTGACCTCTGGAGGGTCTGAGCTTGACACTGGAAGGTCAGATGTTGTTAGAGGAGGATCAGGTTGTGTTGTGACCCCCCTTTTCTCAGTGATGGAAACTGAGGTTGGTGGATCAGATGCAGTAGATGGACTAGCATCTGTAGGATCAGGTAGTGGATAATGATCTAAGATGGCTTGACGTAGTAGGTCCCAGCGCAATGTCACGTCTACTGGCAGACGCGTTATGAATTTCTCCCACGAACCATTTGCAACGCGTCGAACAAGATCGCATCTATACCAGCCTCTAAACCCTTGGGCATCGATCAGAGTGAGAAAACTACGAATACCTCGAGGATCATTAGGGTCTGGCAAGTCTTTTTTGAATCGCTCTGCCATCCTCTGCATTGGAGAAATTGCAGGTGAAACAGTGGTTGGACCATTAGACCCAGTAACTCTATATGCTGGGGGTTCCAGCACCAACCGCGGAGGTGGGCAGACGGGAGTCACCTTGGGGTTGACTGTCTTTTTTGCACTCGCTGCGGCAGGAGTCTGAGGGAGAGACTGCTCGGGCCTCACAGCTGGGAGGCCTGCAGCTTCCTCATCAAGGTAGAAATATTTGGCGATAGCTCTACGTAGCCTGTCAAAGTCACTCTTCGTGTGTGGTGACTGACGGTCAATAAACATACCCACCATCATGTCTGAGGTCATTTCAAGAAGAAAGATCTTGTCCTCTAAACATGTGTCAGGGTAGTCTTCCATGAGCCTGTCAAATTTCCTGAAATAAGCAGATAGCTTTTTAGGGTACCTTGGTTCAGGTACAAACTTCTCCATTTTTACTAAAAAGTTGGCAATTTCCTCTGTGGTGAGGCGTCTACCCTCTTTTATTTGTTTTTGTTCAGACATGTTTATTCTGATGAAGATAATTCACTGAAGGAGAAAGAAAGAGTTAAGCTCAACAAATGTAATGAAGTGATGTGTCTCTGAGACAAAGAGTTAAACGAGGCGATGGAAGACGGATAAAAGCGGCGTTGTTTAGCGGAATCAGCGGATATTTACCTATTTAGCGGTTAGCTCGGGGGACGTACTCAGCCGATGCTACCTAAAACTTGTCGTGAAAACGCACGAGATTTTTGACGAAGGACAACCGGTCTCTACCTGGTTTGTCTCTGGACGTCGGATTTAGGCCACGCGTTCTTGGACGTCGTGTTAACCATCTGATAAACAGCTTAGAACTTAGCCGGAATTTTATTGTCTCCACGTCGGAAAACTTTTGTCACCAAGCATACACAAGTTACACAACAGACATTTAACTGTGAAAACAGACATGAGGTGAAACAGCTTAACAAGTATCAGACTTGGCTTCAGTGATGAGGTGGCAACGCTTATCTTATCAGCAAGGACTGTGTGTGCTTCTTGGCAGGGAAAATGGAGTTCAGTCATTAAACAGCTTATAGTTATTAATCCTTTTTTAGGTATTAATTCTGTCTCTTATACACNATAAGAGACAGGCCATATGTAGCGTTTTGAAATAACTATTTAGTTATTTTAACTACACCCTCTGTAAATTCACTAATAAGTTTTGGAAGTTTTATATGGAGAAAATATCTCCAATACTATCACTTATATTTAGTGTTTACAGGAATTATCTAGGTTCTTTGAAAGAGTACAGTGAATTGAAATACCTTATTAATAACGTGAACTGAGACCAGATAAGGATTGAACAACCATTTAATTTGAAAAACCTAAGAACACAGACAGATAAGACAGTTTGAAAGTTTGATGTAAACACAATTAATATTCTTAAACATGTTGAGGATGTTAAAGATAGTTTAATTGTGAGTTTTAACGGACCGTAGCATATGTTTTAATGACTAGGGAAGTTAGTTAATTTAGTTAACCTAGTTGGGACTTTAAGAGTCAATTTAGGCTAATTTGAGTTTGGAAGAATTAAGCTTTATCAAAGCAAACCTCTCGATCAGAAAGTAGTGTTCGCTCACTGAAAGGTGGACGCTCCTAGATCTGGCAGGCGTTGGTTTCTCCACGAGCTGAGGCTGGAGTCCCCAGACTCGGAGTGGTGGTCCTGGAAGGCGTGGCCGCCGAGGACCTCGCCGGACAGTCCGTGGATACGTCCCGGTCAGCAAGGGAGGCATTTCAGCAGGCATGCTGAACTCATTTCTGATCTTCCCGTGGTGAGGGAGAGACTGAGAGGCCTTGTTCAAAGCTGATAAGGGTTCAGCTAAGATAGCAGCATAGCAGCTCCAACTGCTTCAGGCTGTAGCTCAGACCAAGACTGAGACTGTATGAAGACTTGACAAGACTGTCAAGACAAGACCAGCAAGACAAGACAAGACTAGACTCGTACCGGAACTGAGTATTAGTTTTGAGACGAGTTATCTTAAATTTAACCAATCAGAAGATGTTAAGTGTACTAATCAGGATTGATTTAGTGGAGTTGTGAATGGTTCTGATTGGACAAGGGAACTGTGGGAGTTTACCAAGTTCATATGACTTCCGCCCGTTAACACTCACATTATGAATGTGATTAAAAATGCAGAAAATGCATGACATAGCAGAGAAGCATTATAACACTTTGAGTGTGTGAGTGAGAGTGAGTGACCCTGAGCAGAAACACTACAAGAGAATGTTCTGTAAACAAAAGATTACAGTTGGAACACCAGTCTGTGGTGTTTCAGAAGAGACTTCTTACAGAGAGTGTTTTATTAGACCAGCTAGTGTCCAGTTAAGGTCATCCGGGAGATGGACACTTGAAAGTGGACAGTAGGACACCTGTAGGAATCTTGATTCAGGTTAAACATAATCCAAGAGTGATTGTATTCCAAGTTATTGGGAAAAAGATGGATTATTGTTGTGATGGTCAACAGAGGTCAAAGGTCAGAGGATGTAGCCTATTTGGGGAGGCTACACATCTAATTTTGACATTAAAAAAAAAAACAATTTACTGAATTATTTTGCAGATTTCTTCTTTATTTGATGGCATTCAATCCAGCTTAAGGTTGAAAATGACTTTACAGTAACAACATCAGACATTATCTTGGATTATCAATACTTTCTTGATTAGATCTCACCAGAAAACATTTGAGTTTTGTAAACGGTACTCTCCAAATTCTAGTTATTTGGCAAATGTAAAATAAGTTCTGCAAATTCCTATGCAGTGATTCATTTATTCCATGATTTGCTAAAGGTATATCAAAACAAATTTGTCCTCCTGATTCACACAGATCCAGATGAGATGATCTATGATGACGTGGAGCTCGGAGAGGAGGGCGGCTGCAGCAGCTCCCTTGATAACGGCTGGAGCTCCAGTGAGTTTGAAAGCTACGATGAGGCCAGTGACGGGGAAAGTCGTCCTGAAAACGGCCTGCCCAGTGCTTTCATGAGAGGAAAACCCCCTCAGAGGAAGATCCATGTGAGTATAACAGATACCCTCCCATTTCCCGGCCTGGTTTCCTGCCAGTAACCAGGATCTGTGTCAGTATATTAAACAATGCTCCTCATCCTTCTGTAAGTCTGTTACACACATCTGAGGAAACCGTGATATTTATGTGCTGAAAGTGGTTATTTGATGCTTCTTAAATTTAAATTTAAAATTAATTTTATTTTTGAATTTGGTTATAAATGTGCAAAATATCTGCCAGGATCTGTGTGGGTGATGCTGCACATGCACCAAGAAAAAAATCAGTGATTGTTTTTGTTTTTTTATTATTACATTTTTCTGTATTCATTTGGAGCGACAAAGGGTTTAATATCATTGCAAGGTAATATTAATGTAAACATGAAATTATTATTATTAAGGTAATGATAATGTAAGGTAAGGGGACATGAAGCTAAGTGGTAGGAGAGCAGAGGATGTAAACGGTTAGATGGAGCCAGATGATTCACTGTGGCGACCCCTGAAGGGAAATAATGAAAGGAAAAGAAGAAGAACGTATTATACAAAAATCCCCAAGTTTTGTACAATGTTTTTTTAGGTCAGTAATAGTTTTCTTTTTTTCCCAGTATGTGCTTTAATAAGATATGACAACTAAAGTTGACCAAACGTTTGGCCTGCCAGTCAAAGTTTAATAAACATCTTTTTAAAAATGTTTTTATCTATTTAGAAAAGAAAACAGATTGATCCAACAAATAACACTGACAAATAAAATGTGTTTTTGTTTAAAACTATTTGTTTTATTTATTAAAATAGGGACGCAATTTATGTGTTAATTTTTCCAACAAGAGTATATAGGAATATAGGGAAGTCGGCATATTTCACTGCCTGCAACAAGAAGAAATTCCCTTTTTTATTTTTATTATTTCCCCCCGTGTTTTCAAAGATGATAAAGTCAGCAGTTCAATTACAAACACTGAGATGAAAGCCAGTTCTCTGGGACCCTGAGGTGCTACGTAATTCTTAAACCATAACCAGTAACGCTTGCTTTGCTTTCGTTTAGCTCTCTCAAGATCTGACTCGCTTGAAAGAACACTATGAGAAAAAGATGAAAGGTCTAATGGCAAGTACAGTGGGAACGGTAGAGCTGCAGCAGTTAAAACAGAAACACGAGCAGAAGGTAAACTAGCTGATGTGTTTGTGTTAGATAAAATAGTCCCAACCCTTTTACCCTCCGTCTGGCTAACTCCACTCCTGACGTCTTGTCACTGACTTGGTACCTTCATCCTGCTCTGATGTGAAACTGGTGGTGGTACTGATGGTGATGGGTTAACATCAAGTTATTTACCTCACTGTCTGCTTCATATGTGTATCCATCAGAGGTCGTAAAGGTCAGGATACAGTGTTTTCTAACAAAATTTAATTTAATCTACAGTAAACTGAGACACCAGCAACATAACCTATATTTTGTGTTTAGAAGTAGCTAATATTATATGTAATACGGTAGTTAAACTCCTACAACTTAAATCAACTTTTAGCTGATGTCCTAGTTGCTGTCATCTGTTAATCATGTTGTCCCGTGAATCTTCATCCCTGCTCTAACTCTCCTGTCCCACTTAGCCCAGTTGCTTTTTAGCCATAGGTTTAGAAAAGGTACACTAAACTTCACTTTCTATAGATTTTTTTTTAAGGATTTTCTTTTCTTTTACTTCAAGATGCAAAAGCTGGTGAAGGCAGCTAAAGAGGGGACCAAAGATGGACTTGAGAAAACCAAAGCTGCAGTGAAGAAGGGGCGTTCCTTCATTAAAACAAAGTCGTTCTGTAATGGTATGCGATCTCTTAAAGGAAGGCCATCTTCCTCACACGTTTTACTTCTTGAATTAGATTTAATTCCTACTCTTCTATTGATTTTAGAGAGAAAATCAACCTGTTTTGAGGATGAGTCTGAACTTTTTATTGAGGTGGATTGTTTCAATGTTGAGCCTGTGCTGTGTCCAACACCAGAAGGTCTCACGCAGCAGCAGGTAACACGAACACACCCTGTAACCTTTATCACACTTTATGTAACTCTGCTGTTTAAACATTTGGCATAGCCTTTTTTGATATCAATACTTTGGTGTTTTATATCTGCAGCTTGTAAGAAGATGTATATTGGGATCTATTTTAGAAAGTGAGAAGAACTATCTTGATGCGCTCAAGAGGATATTAGAGGTGTGTGAGCACAGCTGGGGTAATTGGCTGGTTAGTTTGGATGTGATGAGCATTATGATTCATATTGTCTGCTTTAACAGCATTATGAGAAGCCGCTGTCACAGATTGAGCCCCGGCTGCTCAGCGACAGGAAGCTGAAGATCGTCTTCTATCGCGTGCGTGAGATCCTGCAGTGCCACTTCCTGTTCCAGATTGCATTGGCCAGCCGTGTGGCTGAGTGGGACAGCCTGGAGATGATTGGGGATGTCTTTGTGGCATCGGTAAGTAGACTTTAAAACCCATTACACAATCTGTACAGGTTAATCGTGGGAACCCTGAAAAGTGTGAATTTTAGTGCTTTTGTGTCTCTTAGAGCTCACTTTTCTCAAGGCTTTTATTTGAAGTTGGTACAGAATGTTATCAGTGGGTGATAGAAAACACAGTATTACATTTCATCATGGGTTATATACGTAGTAGGTTATCACGGACAGAAAACATGTTATTTTAAAAGAGTTTACTAAGGTATCATTCAAAATCACTACATTTTCAGTTTATAATACATTTCTGGGTTTTCTGTTCTTTATTTTGTGTACATTTTCACAAATCAAATAGGGCTGCACTTTATTTTTACATGTGGAAAATCTTTGTTCCTGCACAGTTTTCCAAGTCCATGGTGCTGGACGCCTACAGTGAGTATGTGAACAACTTTAGCTCTGCGATGGCGGTTGTAAGGAAGACCTGCACCTCCAAACCTGGCTTCCTGGAGTTTCTCAAGGTTAGAAAAACACAGAGCAATGCAAAAATGTTTATCTAACACTAAAGCTACATTGCGGAGTTGCACAGAGTTTAAAAATTAATATTTCCTTTGCTAATTAATTTTTTTGTTTTTCCATTGTTGTTTATGTGTATTTAAATTAAAGGGCTTACAGCTTTTTATTTGAACTAATAGAAGTTATTTATGTGGTTTTGTGACCTCATGTTTGCACAGTGATGAAGAAAAGATTTTAAAATGTACTCAAAGTTCTTCTTATGTGCAGCTCCGTCAAGAGACCAGCAGTGACCGGATGACTCTTTATGGCCTGATGATGAAACCCATCCAGAGGTTCCCACAGTTCATTTTACTCCTTCAGGTATAAAAACACTTTATTGTTGACCTATATGTTCAAAAGCAACGCTGTGTTGTTCCTAACTCACCAGCAGAGGGAGTATAGTACTCAAAAATGAGACTACTTGGTTTGTTGCGTCAACAGCTCATGTGATGCTCTAAAGAAAAAAATGCTTTTCAGATTCTTTTTATCTTTTCCTTTGTCTGGAATTTGTTATTTATATTTGGGTGTTTTGTCATGAGCATGATCAGTCATCTCATAGCAGAACAACTGCAAATACCAATATTAAACCACAAATGTTTAAATCCTCATTAATCATGAAGAGGAGTTCAGAATGCAAATGATAAAAATACATGAATAGAAAAGGGCAAACTTCCATTAAATGCTGGAAATGATTGTGATAACTTATGAGTTGTAGGAAGACCATGAAGTTAATGCTGGATTTCTTGTCACCTTCATCAGGACATGTTGAAGAACACCCCGGTGGGTCATGCGGACCGTCTGCCCCTGCAGATGGCCCTGACTGAACTGGAGACGTTAGCTGAGAAGCTGAATGAAAAAAAGAGGGAAGCTGACCAGCGCTGTGAGATCCGTCACATTGCAAAGGCCATGAATGAACGCTACCTTAACAAGGTCTGCATAAAACAGAATTAAATTATAGTTTAGGCACATTATAATTACTTGTCTCTCTGTGCCACATACTCATGGTGCCAACATGTGTTTACATGACGTCCTACGTGAGGCCGTGGAGTTGTGTAAGATTTGTTTATTCTGAATTATAGTTTTAAATGCTTTCATCTTAAATAAGCACTGTCATAGAAAAGTTATGTGAAGCAGTTTAAAGCTGTGTGCTTTTTGTCTTGGAGCTCTTTGTTTCTTCTCCTTGTTGTGGTTTTAGCTGGATTTAGTCAAACATTAAATTCTCTAAAGAGCTATTATCCCCACTCCTTAGCTTCTGAGTAATGGTAGCCGCTACTTGATCCGTTCAGACGACATGGTAGAGACGGTCTACAGCGAACGTGGTGAAATCATCAAAACCAAGGAGCGACGCCTCTTCCTGCTCAATGATGTGCTCATGTGTGCCACGCCCAACATCCGGTAGGAGACCTCTACCCAAATATGTTGTTAATTGAGTTTAAAATCTTTAAAATGTGTCCTAACTTGTTAAAAAACATTTAAAGATTCATTTCAAGTCTTATTTTCTGATCTTTCCTCCCATCTTCTGTTCTCTCTGTACAGATGTCCGGATGGCAGTGGGAGTGGCAGTGGAAACGCTCCACTAGACCAGAAGTTCCTCCTGAAGTGGAGTGTGCCTTTGAGCTTTGTGGAAGTGCTGGAGTTTGGATCCAGTGAGGACATGGTGGACAGCAGCCGATACCCAGCCCCACACTCTGGGGAGAAGGTGGTGATCAACGCCAAGCCAAGTATGAGTCACTTTAACCCGTTCTCATTCTGCAGACTTGTAAACAACCACTTTTAATTAACAACAGCTGATGATTTCAAGATATGTAGGGATTTGATACTTGCTTATAAATATCCAAAACAGAACAAAAGTCTACTTTTTCCTTGTTGCATACAAATAACAAATTCTCTGTCCTGCTCAGCCCCTCCAGCAGCTGAGTGTGTGTGTATTTTTTCCTTTCTGCAGTCCTTTGGTCTGGCTGCTGAGTCCAATGATTTCAGTGTTTCCACTGGGTTCTCCTCTGTCACAAACAGCTGCTCAGCCACTTTAAAAGACCCAGATCAGACAAATGAGCAGAAAGAAACCGTATGATTTTGTGGTCAAAGCTCTGTAGTTTTTATTTTAGGAATTGTTTCGTGTTTTCCTACGTTTGTGCCGGTCTGTCGCTGAGTTGTTGAGTGCTTTGATAATGCATTATGCCTGGTCTGTTAAATGGTTGGAGTATTCAAACGGAGGTCAAAGGCTCACACTTTTAGTTGCCCAGTGGTTTCAGACTGGAATCACAACCACGAAATTACACACTGCTCTCTGCAGCTCGCCCACACATCCAGCTTCAAATGTTTTCTCTTGTACTGTAACCTCATATTCAGGCTTTTTCTACCAGGTGTCGTGTTTATCTCCCTCTAAAACCCCTCGGTGTTTTCGTGTTGCACCATTCAGTCAATATCCTTGTTTGAATTTCTTTCACTTCAGTTTTTTCAGTTGTCTCCTTTCAAACCCTCTTTGTTTAGCTTCTAGTTTAAGTCACATTTAGTGTGCTCCTCCTGCACCATCATGTGTCAGTGAACTGCATCCTTCTGAGCCAAACCAACAGTTCAGCCGTTGGATGACTGTATGTTAACAGATGGCACACACAGACTTGAACATCGTCTGCTCTGACTGTAGGGTTTTCCTAGAGCTGCAGCTGATCGGCAGGTTCATCTGCTCATCCTGACCTGCTGTGACGATCCAAGAGTAAATATGTTCTTCTTAAACACCCAAAGGAGGCTGCATGGATCTGGAACTTTGAAGAAGCTAAAACAATAGATTCTTATCAGTTTTTTTGCCAAAAACAGCTCGAATCAGCCAGCCTAAAGGCCTTGAAGGGTTTCTCCAGCACATGATGTCATCTCTTTGTCCATCTTTCTGTTTAGTTTATCTTTATGCCTCATAGCAAACGGACCACCATGCGAACTGGTAATTTGTTATTACAGTTTCCGGCTGCTCCTCCATCCAGTATATAATTTGTAGATATTTGCTTTGTTTGTGTTCTAAAAGGGTGCTTTTTTCAGGAGTGACTGTCCTGGCTCTGAAGAAGCTCCCAGGACTGTTTTGTTAGCAGACTTGGCATTTGGCACTCACACAAAGAGCCATTCAGATAGCTAGATCCCAGTTCAAACCCGTAACACAGAGCCTGTCGAGCCTCTGAGACTGGTCACTTTAGTGATTTTAAAGAATGTTCATCTATACGTCCTATTTGTTCCAATTTGTAAAGCAAAATATCTCTTTCTGCAAGGCTCCCATAGAGCTCCATCCTAAGTATGTCATAACGGTTGCTGGTAAATAATAAATGATTTAGATTCAAACTACACGTCTGATCAAATTAAACTCAACCCTTTAACCTGAACTCTGGTCCAAACCAACCTAAACACATCCCACAATTAATCCGGTTATTTAACAGTGCTGATAATTTAATAAGCAGAAATATTACCATTCCGTTTTGTGTAGCACTGATTATATAAACACTGTTGCAGCTGCCCTTCATTTATCAAGTATGGCCATTATTTAGCCTCATGTTTTGTTCTTATAGAGACTAAAACCCTCTGGAGGTTTTAGAGTTGGTCCTATAAATGGGGAAAGAAATGAGAAGATGGAGAATATATTTATCTCTGAGTAGTTATTTATCAACTCAGGAGAGAAACATATTAAAGTCATTCTGTCATAGAAAATTACAGCCTTAGAGTATGTACAAATAAGGCTGACCTTTTCCCAGAATGCTCAGTCAACAAGCCCTTCAAAAGGGGCTGGACTGTGTTGATGCGAGGCTCATCACGAGGAGAACAAAGTAAATGGATAGTAGATTAGATCCAGGGGCATGTTGGTGCTAAAAACCCTGCAAGTTAAATCTTTGTTCACTGATTTACACTTTCAAGTCTTGATGAGTGAATCTGATTTGTGCAGCAGCATTGTTAGAGCCAGGACTTTGAAAGGTTTTGTTGTTCAAGTCACCATTTTTCCGTTGTTGGTTTACAGGCCTCATGGCCCTTTTGTGTGTTTCGTTATTCATGTTTACACTCAAAATGTAAAAACTTACTCCTAGGCTTTCAGGGTGTGCCACAAGACTCCTGTGTCGGTATAGGAGATGTCTGAAAAGTTCCAACACAAATCAAAGAAATCAAACATCACTGAACAAAGGTTGCCAACACCAATAGTCCTACACACAAACATTTCTTCTTATCTTTTTTAAGAGCTTGATGAGATAAATTTGTTGACCTGAAAGCAGTCACCTGACACCAGGGTTGACCTGAAAAGGATTCTAGTTACTTCACACCGATGCTTCAAAAGCACAAAAAATAAATTATTAACACTCCCTCACCTGGCCACAGCTCTCCTGCTTCCAGTATTTGTTGTTCAGTTGTGGTTTCACTTGAGAAGTGAGATCTGAATATTAAGTAATGGATTAAACATAAATTAGAAAATGAAATGTACAAGGAAACGGTTAAAGACTTGTCTTACAACAGCGTGGACCAGGTTATTCTTGAATAACAGAATGAGTTTGTACCTGGTAAAATAAAGGAATGATGAAGTGTATTTTATGGCTCTATATGTGTGGGCGGGGACTACCTGTCTGGCAGTATGTTAATCGTGACAGACAGATTCAAAGGAAGAACATAAATTAGGATTTAAGTGCAAAAACAAACTCTGAAAGCTAACAGTAGATATTGGTGTTCTTGGGAACAAAGGAGGACATGGATGAAAATCACTTGCAAGTCTGCAGACTGTCACTGCTGCCTGTGGGAAACCAGCTGATTGCTTTTTATTGATCTTTGCTCCATTTCTAACTGCTGCTTTCATCACACTGACCTCGTTTCCTGTGTATCCAGTTTTCTCTGAGAAAAGTTGACGACTTGTAAATTACACTATGCTTTCTTTATCTGAACTCAAATTTTTCATTTGAATTTATTTCACTGTTGTCTCTGAGGGTAAAAGGGGGTTTTAAAATCTTCAAGTTGTTTTTCATCTGTTTTAAAAGATAACGTGTTGTGTGTTTGTGTAGACAAGCTGTATGTGGGCCCCGGTCAGCTCTACCAAGACCTGCAAAACCTAATCCATGATCTTGGTTTGGTCAACCAGATCTCCACCATGATCAGCAGCCTGAAGGGAAACTATCAGGTACCATTTAACTTTGGTGTAGTTCAAGTCACACCAGTTAATATTTTCCATGAGAGCTTGTTCCTTATTTTGACAACATGTTTTAGATTAAATCTAATGTCTAATAATAGCATTAGAAGTTTGACCAAAGTTACAGGTGTGTAAAAAATCTTAGTTTTCATCTTCTTTCATTTTTCATTTTAAACACATCACCTATTGACGGGCCACCACTGCATATCTCTGTTTGTGATTATGTTAACCATCAATATAAAGTGCTGTTAAATCTTGAAAACTCGCATTAAAAGTGTTTAAATTATATTTTGGCAAAGGTGTGAGAACGCTGTGCATTAGATGTTGTCAGCTGTAGGGATACGCTATTCAAGCTGGGTATTTATTTTAAGGAACCTGGATGTCTCGTAGACTCTGATTTGAAGCGTTCTGGCCTGTCGTATCAAATGTCCACACAAGCCTGCCTGTGCTGGTGAAACGGAGCCTTCGTTTGCAGAGCGCAGCAGGAGTGTGTGAGGTTGTGTTTGTGCTGCGCTGTTAGCTCTGTCAGAAGCAGAGTGGGAGGCAGAGTAATGAAGAGGCTCTCACAGAGACATGTGTCCAAGTTGATGAAGGAATGGATGGAGATTAATGCAGAGGCAACTGGAAAGGAAAGACTACAACGGCGCCAAGAATTTCTACACCAAATTTCACTTCCTAATTTATATGGACGCCGTTCTAATTATAAATGCTCAGCAAGAGGGGGTTTTAAATATATTTGAGGCCTTGCTGAAAGGTTGAGATGTCATTAGCGATTACATGCTAAGGCCACACTTTCTGTTACTTGTTACTACAAAGACAGAACTAATTAACTGACATGAGGAAATCTCACTTGAAATTTTAGATTTTGGTTTATTCTGCAGCACATGCTTTGTAATGGTAGTTTTTGTTTATAATATGAAGATTTTTATTTTTTTAAATCTTCACCATGAAGCAAAATACTGAGCTAAGTACTGTTTACAGCCAATTTAGTTTTAAAAAAAAATGCAACACTTCAAAACAAAATCTCCTTTTGTGTGTTAAAATATTTAAATTTTATTTACTACAGGGCTAATTATACATTAGGACGTCATTATTTTTATGTTTATGCAGAAAACATCATCTGAATAAATTTGATGATGAATTATTGATGTTGACATGCTCTGGAACAGTCATTTATTTGATCATGTATGACCATTTCTCCACAGACTGGTGGGGAGTTGATTAATTTACTTGTACAATAAAATATAATATTTAAATATTACAAACCACATTTTTATATTTAATTTTTTTTACTGTCACTTTATACTATAAAAATATAGTATTTTTTCCAAAATACACACCAATTTGTAATAAATGTTATAGGTTTATTTTTAAGGTGGTCTAATGAATTAATGGCGCAGCACCAAATGATCCACTAGCATCAAGTGGCTGGGGAACGCTCATTATTACTTTGTCTGTTTTCCTTCTTTTGTTGTTTTGCATTTTTCTTATTTTTTCCAATTTTCTTCTTTCTTTTCCCTTAATATTTATTTTTTCCTACCTTAATCCTGTGTGCAGAATGTAAACCCCACTGTGGCGCAGGACTGGGTATCAGGTCTCCAGCGGCTAATACTAAAGAAGGAAGAGGAGATCAGGGCAGCTGACCGGTGCAGGATTCAACTCCAGCTGCCTGGCAAACAAGACAAGTCAGTTTTTTTTTTTACATGAATAAATACACATTTGACTCTAGTGTTGAGCACACGTAACGTCGGTGTCTCAGGCTTTACCCCCTGAAGTGTTTTGTTTATCCTCGAGTTGTTTTTATCCCCTTTTACCCTCTTTTCTCCGTGTATCCGCTCAGCCTCCCTGTATGCAGCTCAATGAGGGAGAATTAGAGCACATTTGGGATAAACAAGTTCCCCCACCAGCTCTAATCTGAGGCCTGAATCACAAGAGAGGAAATGCACATCAGTGTTTACAACCAGACTCTACCCAGCTGCTGCTGAATACAAATATTCATGCTGCACATTAACACACACTATTATCATCCCCACATTGTCCCCTAAGGGTGCATCTTGTTTTGACTCTGGCATTCTCTCTGACCAGAACCGTCTTTTTAATATTACTCTGCTGCATCATTCTTATGCTGTCGCTCGTCTCTACTGCGTTTAACAGCTGAGATTATCTGAGGGTATGTTTGGAAAAGCAGCTGCTCCTCACTCATTCCTGTCCTGATCCTTTCATTTCAAAACACAACACTTCTCAGCTTTGGCCATCGGCATGAAGACATCCGAACCCACAACAAGCACACAATGTCTGCACAAGCTGCTTATAGAAGTGATAATTGACACTGTCGTCACACATTCTCCGTTGTCTGCACTGACCAGACGAACACATTTACACAGACTGCTGCAGATCATCTTAGATAGACACATGTTCCAGGGGGGTGGGGGGGTTGCGAAGAAAAACTACTGACTTGAAATTATTTCTAAGATTCTATTTCTTCAATATAACCAACAAGCCCAAAATAATCAGAAAATTTTCAAGATTGCAATATTTTTGTTGAACTGCAAAACAAATTAATTAAAGATGTTGTGAAATTATTCTGTAGTTTCTTTGTAATCAGTTTAACAGTAGACTAAATCTTTTATTTTTCTTATCACTTGTGTTTGTTTTGTTTCCTCTTTTGGCAGGATGGGTAAACCCACATACTTCAGCGCAGTGTTCAATACGCACAGCCCAGCAATCAAACAGTCATGGATCAGCAACTTGCAGATGGCGAAGTTGGCTCTAGGTACCGTACAGCCTATCTGTACTTCCACATGTCTCATTTCCGTATTATTTCCTGCTTACAAATATTGTCTAAATATAACGGCCAACTTTATCTGATGGTTTTATTGACTTCATTTTTCACAATAAACCATTTATTTCCTGTTAAATTGTTGGATTGTAGTTGTTTAAATTGAAAGAAAACTAAGCTTTATCACTTTAATAGTTGAAATTCCTGAGATGATCATTTAGGTTTTACAATGCAGACCCCCGTGGAGCATTTTAATAGAAAACAGATGACTGTGTGTCCTAACTGAACTGTGTTATTTGTGTTTTAAACCAGAGGAGGACAACCTGCAGGGCTGGTTCTTCGCTGAAGATGATGGTAATCAAATCAAAAAGCAGAAACATCCCCTCTTGCTTCGACAAATGCCTGTGGTTATGTCAAAACTACAAGAGTTCAAGGTAGGCAGTTCTCTTAAAATGTAGTTTGTGGGATGTCTTTTTGTGTGGGAAGTGCTGTTGAATAGTAGGATTATTGTCTGCTGTAGACCGTTTTGTAGAATCACTTTGGATTCTTGACAGACACGTGAAGCTAATTGTTTCTAACATATTTATTCCTTCTGTTTGGATGGGTTTGCATCCTGAAAATTATACTTATGTTACAAAATATTCCAGAATCCTTTAATAAAAGAAACTCTGTTCTCTTAAGTTCACACATGCAACACAAAGCAGAACAAAAGTTGTTGGGTTTTTTTTAATAAAAAACTTCTAAATAGCACTCTTCTAAAAGTAAGAGTGCTTTTATTTTGTAGTGGCTGATTAAACTATAATCATATTATAAAACTAACAGGACCTCATCAGATTTTCATTGTACATTCACTTATTGACTGAGTAGCTCAGTTGGTTAGAGAGTAAGTGCTACTAAAAGGTTGTGGGTTTGATACCCATAGGGGGCCTGTTCATGTTTTATAGGGGTTTGGAGAGAGAGGGAGGGAGTGATCTACAACAAATGGCTGCAGGTCAAACAACTTCAGCCTTTCAGTTTATGGGAGAGCACGCTTTACTGGGTGAACTACGACGACACCCCAGGCCATTAAATTTTAAAGGTTAAAACCATCCAACATGAGCTGCTCACTTCCTCTCTCCTCAGTGCGCTCATTCAGAGGAGGAGGGAGGATACAGAAAAACTGACATTTAGTTCTGTCAATGTAAAGATACAATTTGATCCCACATTCATTATATTTACCATTAAAGTAGTGTTAAATATTAACCCACAAGACCCTTTTAATAACACGCAATGGCCTTATTAAAATGAAAGCATCATCAAAATGTATTTTTATATTAATGTCACGGGGTTAGAACATTAAAACTAAATAGTCCCCACACTGATATTTTACACATCAAGTGGCTGCAGTGTGGTTTGAACTGCAGCTGAAATGTGTTTTTTACACATCGGTGCTCTAATTTTTTAACAGGCAAGCCAAATGAAAATCTTAATTTCACACATACTACGCACACGCCGCACAGTTGGTGTGAAGGCAGCCTTCAGCAGCTTCTGTCTGTAGAGCGGATTTCATTTTCACGTGTGAACTGCTGCAATGGTGCCGTTTTTCACTTAAAGCTAAAGTGTGAATTGATGTGAGATAGTTGGAGGAAATGGTAACATTTTGGGAAAATGCTTATCCTTTCTGAACGGTTATTTAAAAAAAAAAAAAAAAACTGCATGCACTGACTGAGTGTGGCCAGATCTGGTTACAGGTTGTTTCAGCAGCACTGACAGGCTTGTTGACTCAGGGCCGGTTAGCTCAGTTGGTTAGAGCGTGGTGCTAATAACGCCAAGGTCGCGGGTTCGATCCCCGTACGGGCCAGCTTTTTTTTAGATTAGCAGCGATAGCTTAATCCTTTGAACAAAGATGTAGAGAAATGTTAGGTTTTCCTGCTAATAATGTCACTTTTTACAAAAGGTCCACTCAAACTAGGAATATAGACTAAAAATGAATTTTAAAAGTCCCCAAAGCAGATTCTAACATATTCTCTCAGGAGAGCTTTTATTTAACATTTTCAGTTAACTCTGTTAGGAAACACATGTAGTATTTTCTTATTGATTTTTGAGACTGCGACCAAGTGCATCAGTTCATTTGACATTTTCTTTTTCTTTATCTCTTTATTGTATGTCCTCTGTGGCAGGTGGAATGTGCTGTACATAATCCAGAGCCCCACATCAACACGGAGAGCACAGCTGACTCTCCAGTCATGGGTCATGGATGTGTCTGGGTGAGAATGGTTTCCTGTAGATAAAATAACATGGAAAACACAGTTGCCTACTAGAAATAAAAGTGGACTGTTAAATTCTTTTTTAAAGTAAAATAATTTAATTTAAACTGGCTTCTTTATCTTCATTTAGGTTGCAAGTTGCACCAACCAGATGGGACAAATAGCCATAGTTGCCATGCAGAACTCCAACCCTAAAGTCACAGAGTGTTTCAATGTGGAATCTCGGATCCTCTGCATGGCCTTCGTCCCGACAGAACAACTTGAAGAGAACGGAGAAGATGTCCCTGAGAATAACCATGTTCCCCCTGCAAAAGCCAGCGATACCCCGTCTGTCTGTTTAGGCATGGAGGAGGGCAGGTACAGATCCTCAGTCGCTACATTAGTCAATTTTACTTTATTGCATGTGATCTCATAGCTCGTATTTGACCGTTTTTATGTTTCTCCTGTTCAGCATCATTGTGTATAAAAGCAGCCAGCGATTCAAAAAAGTGCGTCTGCAGCATTTCTTCACCCCAGACAAGTCTACAGTAACCAGCCTGGTCTACAGGAAGCACTGTCTGTACGCCGGCTTGGTTAGTGGCTCCGTGGTGATTTACTGCAGATCACAAGGTGTGTGTTTTTAAAAGTGGAGGGACGCTTTTTAATTTGGGAATGCCGTTTTCTCTTCTTCAAATGTTTCTCTCATAAAGTTTGTCACTAAGTATATATAATTAAGCCCATTACGGTGACACAGCTTGCAAACATACAATCCAAGGTGTGTCCTTATTGTGTAATTCAGAGCCTCAGTGTGTAGCTTGAGGTCAGGGGTCTTCCCTGCTGCGTGTCTAAACTCTGTTTCCATTTACTTTGTTGTCTGGGAGAAGCCAGAATATTAGCTGTGACCTATTTAATGTCTTTCCTCTTTTGCTTCCAAGCCTTCCCACCGTCTTTCACTTTTTCAGCTTTGTTTTGTCTGTTTTTAGTTTCCAAAGTGGTGCATACCGTGGGTTTGTGGTTCTGTATTCATTTTTCTCTGCTAAAAGTAAAGATAAGCTACTTTTTAAACCTTTTTTCATAAGGAAGGTGAATACTCATAATTTTTACCTGTCAAATATAAAATTTTCATCACTATTCTGCAGTTCCACTGTTACAAATTTCAAGTCATTATTAGATTCCAGTTCTTGCAGCTTCTGATTTGGTCTGTTAGGTTTGTGTGCACTGGAGAGTAATAAAACAAATACATAAAATATGGATGATTGCCTACAGACAGAAACATGAAGAAAAACAAGTCATCCTTCTCTCTGTCGAGCTGCAGTTTGCCAGGCAGAAACGTCCAGGGCGTATGCAACTTATGTGGAATATTTTTAGACAAATTTATTACACCTTGTTTGGTTTACCTCTTCTTATATAGCTCTTACATTAGTTGGTAAATAGCTGCATGATTTATGTCAGTATTTCCCCTGCATTGGATCCAAATAAGGAGAATCCCTATTGAGAATTTGGTCATTTGTGTGGAATTTCATGACTTTTACTCATATCGACGACGTCTGGAACACGCGATTTGATGCCGACTCATTCTGCATGCAAAACTGTTCTTTTCATTCATGTTGTAATGCTGCTAGAGTGCTTTGTCACTGCTTCTACTCAGTTAGTGTTTAAATCAGACCGTTGGTTTACCTGTCTGAGAACAGCAGAGCTGGGAGAAATGATCTCTGATCTGATCAAAGGACACCTTCAAAGTAAATAAGATATCAAAAACATCTGAACAGACGAGAAAGTTGCTTTGTCTCCTTCGAGTTTCTAAAGCTGCATGGGAAATGCGACCCTGTTGTTGATGCAGTGCTTTTGAAGCCGGCAGCCTAATTCTGCCATGTTTGCTATTTCCTAAAGTGAGTGACTGTGTGAGAAACCCAGACAGAGGGAGGCAGTGATTCAGCAGAGATCACACGTCACCAACAAAAAACAGAACATGAACTCTGTTTTTCTCTTCTAATCCATCCTGTAACGTCTATTTTCCCTGTAGAGAATAATACACATCGTTGGTTAAAAATAAGACATGATTAGTGTGTTAAATCAGTGTTTGGTTGTTTGTGCACACGTGCTTTATTGTTGCTGACAGTGACATGAAGGAATGCAGCATTTCAAGATATGAGCGATGTAGGCCGACACACTTCAGTTACATAAGTTCCAAGTCGGCACTCCTGCCGCTTTTTGTTGCTGCTCCCGTTTTATTTTTTCCCCAGTCACCTACGCTGTGTCACTGTTAAAATAATACACACAGGACATAGCAGGAATGCTAATTTAGTCCCTTTAGTGGGAGATTTCTTCCCCAGTAATTACTGTATCTTTAAAAACACAGATTTTGCAGCGTGGCACCTTCGCTCTCAATAGGCGTCTTTGTGCCTTCTGTTAAACAAACATTATTGGGGAGGCCTCATTCTCCTCCTGGGCTAGATTAGCTAAAGGAATGTGGTATCTGGGTAAATATGAACACTGTATTCAATACTGGACTTGCAGAGCTTTCCTGATTCAGTGTGTCATGTTGGTGCTGAAACTCTGAATTCTTCACTTCAGCTTAAATTAATATAGGTTTCTTTTAACAGTTTGCCAATTTCTGTCTTAGTGTTTTTAATGCATGAAATCTAATACCCTTATCTTCCTCTTATACTACATACAGTACAGTAACATGTACTACAGATTTAAATTCTTGGATAAATGAAATGATCTTAGAGGATATTTATAAACACGCTGCTTTTGTTGTCGTTTTATTTATTTATTTTTTCGTGTGGCCGAGCTGGCTCTGTGTCCATGCACATGTACAGCAGTGTGTAGGAGTCGCATGTGGGATACAGCTCAGCTCTGACTAACACTTCACAGCCCATCTATATTCATAGTGAAGGCTGTGAAAACCATCAATGACCACTTAACAACCATTAGTGGAGTTATAAATGCAGATGACCTATAAAAGTGACATTTATAAAGACAGATCAACTGTTACAGGATTGTTTATGCAAAAACCATCAATAAGCTGGGAGCTTTGCTGTTTCTCATTTATGTTTTATTACAAGTTTAGTTTTTCTTATATTTAATGAGATTTCCTATCTTTTAGGTGTTTGAAATGAAATCATGTGACGTTCTGATTTAGCTGTGTTATTATGGCTGCTTTCAGATGGTTTGTGGAGCTGTGATAAACCAAAGCTACTGAAGCTGGGAGTTCTTCCTGTGAAGGTGATGCTGGCTGTAGAGGATCACGTCTGGGCCTCTTCAGGGGGACAAGTCTTCATCATCAGCACCCACACACACTGTGTGGAGGTATGTAACCACATCAGATTCTGTTACTTTCATTCACCTTTTTATTATAAAACAGGTTGGTGTGGATGATGAATTGTCTGGATTTTCCTTTTAGATTTCATCAGGGTGCTTATGGGTTTAAAGCTTTAAAGGGATTTAGAAAGTGCTTGGATTTTTAATAAAGGGCTTGAAATAGTAACTGAAATTGGTCAAGGTACTGTAAAACTAATGGAATAATTGTTTAGAACATATAGGGTTGGGTGATGCTTTTCCCAACCGTGCATCGTCAGTCCAGAAATCGACGATGGGTGATTTATTTGTGCAGGTGACATGTTGACATATTTGCGGGCGGAGCAATGTAAACACACACTGATGGATTTACCAAATTAGAACTCAGAAGTCCCAGAATTGAGGAATTAGTTGCCAAAAACACAACGTCGCCTATTTGGGGGTACTTTGGCTTTATACAGACGTATAGTGGCATCAAAGATCTCCAACATGTACGTGTTCACCCACCTGAGTGTGCTAACTAAACTAGCACAGCTAGCAGCTAGCTCTAGCTAGATCTGTGATATCGGCTAATGCTAGGTCACCAAATCGCTCAAACAGACTTCAAACTGCGACGGAGATTTATTTTATGTGACGTTCAGCGACGTTCACTGAAGGGGCTTTTTATTCGTATTTCAGTTTTAGTTAAATTTTGTATTTGTTGTTTGATAATTAGCTGACTCTGTCAGACAGATGAACACTAGACCGGTGTTACGACTTGCTGAATATTCCTAGCACCGGTAGTGTAACACCTACCTGTAAACACTGTTAAACTGGAAAAAAAGCCAGCCTCAGATTGTTTCCCTCCCCACCAGTGTGGTTATTATTTAGATACATTTATTTTCTGAAGACGGGCCGCTGCCGTTCTGTCCGTCTGTCACGGGTGAGTAAATACCGGTAAATCACCACTGCTCTCAGAGGCAGGAGGAGGAAACAGACTTTGCTTGCAGCTGGCAGGAGTTTGTAACATTTAAAAAGAGCATTATTTATTATTTTTACGTGGGCTGCATTCTTTGACTTCAACCAAACATTAAGAAATTAATTTATAGGAGGACGAATAAATCGTTCTTAAAAAACGGGCAACGATGGGCTCAGCCAATTGCAGATAGTCGATAGATTCGTCTGATCACCCAACCCTAACATGCAAACTGGAGATGCACCGATCCAGCTTTTTTAGTCCTGATATTTGGGCCTTGTGGATCAGTCGATACCCGATATCCACCGATACTAATGCAAACACTAAAACATTGTCATATCAGACAAAATAAACCTCAAACATAATTGGACCAGAAAACCCTCAAAGTGTCTAATACCGTATTTGCCCGAATATAGGACGACCCTGATTATAAGACGACCCCCATTTTTCAAGACTGATCTTCAGAAAAAAGAATAAATTCACTTTTTAAATAAACAATTTTTAATTAAAATTTGAGCAAATAATTTATATGATACCTTAATTATAGACTGCTTTAATATTTGCTTATTAATCAGACAGGAATTAAAGTTCTATGAGACAACATATTTCAGTCAACTGGGGGAAAAAAAGAGAAAAAAAGAAGCTCTCTCTTCCTCACTCTGGCTGTGTGGGCCCTCCCTCTCTCCTTCTCTCTCTCACTGAGACTGTGTGTGTGTGTCTGTGTGTGTGCGCGCGCGCGCAGCTTCAGAAACCGGTCCCGTGTGTGGACACAGGCAGCGCAGGATCCTCAGGTGTTTTTCAGGCTTGAGGATGAACGCATGTGTGAACCGAGCGCCGCGCTCACCTGTACAGAGCTCACGCTGAAAACACTGCAGCCGCCGCGGGTCCAGAGGTCCGACAGAAGGTGTCGGCTCCATACGTACTAAACAGAACCGGACCGAACCAAAAACCCAAACTAGTCTGAAAACGCCAGAAGCTGGAGCTGGACTTTGCCATCAGGTGTTTTTATCCTCAGTGGATCTGTAACTTTGAGGTGGAGCGGACGTCTGGGACTGCTCGCGGTTTAAGAGCTGTTTCCTGCAGGCGCCGCTTCTGTCGTTTGAACATAAAGCATGCGCCCCCTGCTGGGGCGCGATAGTAAGACGACCCCCCCTTTTTAAAATTATTTTTAATGAAAAAAACCTCGTCTTATATGCGAGCAAATACGATATTTGTAATTTGTGAGTTAAAGTGTAAAGTAATGTAGTTTGATACATTGTTTCTCTGCTCATAATTAGGATAAAATGTAGTAAATTAATATCAGATCCAGTATCAGCCAATTTTACCGATCCAGCTAAAAGGCCTGGATTGGCACCGGTATCCAATCCAGTATCGATATCGGGTGCATCCCTAATGCAAACTAAACAGAATCCTCAGAAAAACGTAATGAAAATACTATTACCATAAAGTGGAAGATTTTACTGTTTATCCTAATACAGATTTTATATGAAACATTTAAATATGATGAACAGTCATCATGTAAACTTTCTTTGAACATTTACTGTATATTTTGCATTATTTTTGACTTTCTTACTGTGTACTGTTCATGTACCTGTAAATCATATAATGTGTTGGAAAAACCTTTAAAACTCCCCTTGAGAGGGGCAGTTGCAATGCTTCATGGGTAAAATGGATAACATGTCACTAATGGTAAGAAAGTACAAGTCAAATTTAAGTCACCTCATTTTCCTTCCCACAGATTTCTATTAAAATTCCTAGAATATGATATTCCACATGTGTCCTGGCCTGGTTTTGGGAAGCACCTGCTCTGAGTCCAGGAATAGTAACAGTGTTCTGACATGCGCTTGCTCATAATGAGTTTAGCCTCGTTAAGCTCATTACATCAAACCACCTGCCTGTTAGCTCTCCGTCATTAGTGCAGAGTGGTGGTTAAAACTCACAGACAAGGACTGAGATGGACATGAAAAAAGTAGTGACCTGAAGAAAATAGTGAATGTTTAATATAGTATGTGACTAATAACATGTAAAATACAAGTTTTAGAAAACTGAAATTTAACACTTATTTAAAGTTTGCACAAAAACTTTTGTAAATGGACTCGTCTTCACCAGAAGTGGATCCACCTACATGCTAAGTAGTGTTTGGTGAGATTATGTAATATTTGTCTATATGTACAAAAAAAAATCTAAATCAAAAATCTTAAGTGGGGAAAAAAATGTTTCTAATTTACTGAATGAAAGGGGGATGAATGTATTATAAAGTCTGAGATTCCTAAATCAAATCCACTACTTTTCTCACAAATAATAGAAAGTTTATTCAACACTATCGTGGTTTATGCTTTCAACAACATTTCCCACCAGTGCCCTATATTTAATGTGACTTTTCATTTTGTGTCTGAAGTAAATCAGTGTAAGCAGACAGAACATTTCAGAGGCAGTTGTAGTCTAAACAGACAGCATTTCTGTGGGTTGTGTGACGTTTCTGTCTAGTTTGCAGTCAGTGTGCTTCTCAAACATTTAACCTGAGTTTAAATTAAAACCTATAACAATGCTGTTCCGTTTTAAGGAGATAAATATAAAACATTAAAATGATTCCGCCAAGTAAACTCTCATGTAAATGGTGTTTTCCTTTCTTAATAATTCAATTAATAAAGTCAAATTCACATTAAAGTCAACTGCTTTCAGTTCAGTTCAAATAAAAACGAAGTATCGATCAGAAGCGCATGTTGATCAACAGTGTTGGACAAGTTACTTCAAAACTGTAATGCATTATTTATTACTTGTTACTGTCATTTTAAAGTAATCCCTTACATTACAATATTACTGTTTTTTTTTTTAATGTAAGGCATTACACTACTTTTGCATTACTTTTAGTTACTCTCATCAAAATAACTGTAAATATGGATTTGACCATCTAATGAGCTCATTCACATCCAGTGGAAGGTGATGTGATGGATACATGGAGATATCCATCTATCTGTATATTAATCCATTCATCAATCCATCATTTATCATCCATCCATCATTTATCATCCATCCATCATTATCCATCATCCAACATCCATCCATCCATCATTATCCATCCATCCATCCATCTAACTGTATATTAATCTATCATATCTACATACAGTATATTTAAATCTATACACACACATATATATATACACACTATACACCTGAGGCAGCTTGTGCTCATGGGGAGTTCCTATTCATTAGTTTGACTCCTACCTCTACCTGTGTGCTTCAATCTCCTCCACCTCTCTTCTCCTCTTCCCTCCTGCAGCAGGCAGCGGACGCTGCATGACGCGCGCTTTCCTCTGCTCGGTGCGCGCGAGAGAGCGCGCTCTCCAACTTCTGATGTTAATAATCTAGTCTGTTAGAGCGACTCTTTATCAGGAAACTTCTCAGTTCGCTTCAGTTTCCGAGCAGTGTGCTGCAGGCTTTGGTTACTGTGAGCGCGCAGGACTTGGGCAGCACACGCGACTTGTGCGCGCTCCTCCCACACAGTTCGGAACCACGCATGAGTTTACTGCGTGACCCAGACAGAACCGGACTCCTCTCTGCTCTGTCTGACTACAGGAAGTGAAACATTTGGCGCTGAGTGACGTTTCTCCTCTGGAAAACCATCACTTCAATCCGGGCTAAACATGCACTGCAATGCGCGCGTTACTGACATTGTACCGAGTAAAATATTACCGATTTTTTTTTTTTTCTGTAATGCCTTACATTACTGCGTTACCGCAAAAAGCAATGCATTACAGTAATTAATTACTTTTATAACTCGTTACTCCCAACACTGTTGATCCAATCCTGTCTTCTGTCTCCCTCATCCAGAGGCAGCTGGAGGCCCACCAGGAAGAGGGCATGGTGGTGTCTCACATGGTGGTGGCCGGAGTGGGCATCTGGATCGCATTCAGCTCCGGCTCCACGCTGCGCCTCTTCCACACCGAGACCCTGGAGCACCTGCAGGACATAAACATCGCCACACCTGTTAACAATATACTACCTGGTAAGGCTGCCAGTGTGTTTAAAGCACTTCATGTTACATGTGGAGTAACAATAAACAAATAAAAGTATGATAACTTTTTAATGATGCCGTAGAACAAAACATTTTCATGTTAAATATATTTTTTAAATTACAGTAACAGCTCACATTTACTGATGGTGAAAACAAAACATTACGTCTTTTACTGTTTGACTAATAAATTGACAGTTTTAATCTTTATTATAGAAAAATTTTAAAGGGTGATCTGGGTTTAGACTTTAAATGATCCTTCTTTTACCCATGCTGCACCTCTTCACTAGGAAACACACAGACAAAAAGTCCAGATTCAGACTGGATTTTTAGCCCGTTACAGTTTGTTTCCACTCCTATTGTTTGGAAGCAACCAAACAAGAATTTCAGTCCAAAATCTTTCAAGTAAAGTTTCAGGATTCAGTCTCGTTGTTTTATGTCTGACTACCACCTTCACTCTCCAAATACCTCTGTTTTCTTCTCCTGCTCTCCACTGTCACTCAGTAATGTGATCCGTACGCCTGACAAAGACCAAAACACTCACAGACCGTCAAACCGTCTGACAAAACCCAGACCTGGCCTCTTTATTTCAGATCTGACCATCTAATGAACTTAAAATCCATTTACATTCTCATCCATCGATCTTCAGGTGATACCAGTCTTCAGTGTAGACTTTCATCAAGGCAGCTTTTCATTATGTTTTCACACTTTTTTAAAGCTTTTGTTCCCTTTTTCAAAAGCTCCTTTGGCTAAGTGATGAACCGAGACCTACTTATTTTGTCTCTGTTCGTTTGGTTTTCTAAAACAGGTTGTCCTTGTCAAGTCCCCTTTTAAAGCAGCTTTGTGTGCTACAGAATCAGCGTCTACCCAGAAGCCAGCCTAAATTTAGAGGATAAACTAAACTTTTGTGACAACCAATAAGGAATCATCCTTTTGATGTAGGCAGATTTTTTTTAAATAATACAAAAGAGCTGCTTTTTAAATGAATAGTTTTAATTTGTTAGTGTTATTCTTAAGCAAAACAATAAATGTGAAGCCAAAGATACAAAGCAGGATGAGTGGCTGTAAAGTTTATTGAAGTAATTGGATTCTTTGAGCTAATTTAGCCTTAAAAAGTAGTTTTTTACTCTTCAGCAGACCTGCAGTTATATCCTGGATAAAATGTTACTACTGAGTGCATTAAATCTGAAAAATAAACTTTATTCTTACTTTGAAAAAGAATTTATTTTACTCACTACATTCCTTCATAATGGCTCACCTTTGGTCTTAGATTGTGCAAGCTGTAAACCGATCATGAACACGTTAAGCTATCTAAGCTCCGCTGTCGGAAAAGAGACAAATGAGCCACGGTTAATGAGTGATCGAGAACCAAGTGGATTTTATGACAGACAGCAAATATTCGTTTAATTTTAAGGGCTTTGATGAACAAAACAAGTTAAATTTATTTTGTTAGCAACACCCAGTTTGCAGCTAAAAGTTAGCAGAGCTTTGCATCTGTGGATGTGTTTTTCTAGCACCAAGAAGAGTCGGGATGCCGAGTTCAATGTGAAGCTGCTGGTTGTGAACAGTTTTTTGCTAAATATCACATTTATCCTCATCAGAAATCATCAGTAACCTTCTGCTTTAAGTTCTGTAATCTGCAGCATTACATCGGTTTGACCCTAAACAGCCTAAAAGCTAAAAACTAATGATTTACGTTTTCTGTCATTATGTACAAATAAAGGATCTAAACATGTCCAAGGTTGAAAACAAATAATCATTCATTCTGGGAGTTTTGCATCCATGGTTACAAGATGAATCACAACTCTGCTCCATCATGCTTCTGGCTGTAAAGTACCCTTATCCCTAAATTTCCTCTAAGAAATCCCTAATTGCAAGTAAAAATGTAGAAGTTCACCAACTACCTAAAGTGTGCACAGCCTCATACTCTGTGAGAACCTAACCACACTTCATATAGTCAGAAGTAGAAGTAGTTTTTTCAGACAGATGTGAAGGATAAAGGCTGTGGGTGCTCAGCATCCTAATAGGATCCATGCAACCACAAAGGAAGCTGCTCCTTGTATCGACACACACACACAAAGGCTTTCATCTTGTGGGCTACGCCATTAAGAGCTCATTTCCTCTGATAACAATATTAGGACTTGGAACCGACTCTCGGTCTGCATGAACAACCGTCGTTTAGTTGTGGTGTGGAGATTTTATCAAAATCTGCTGAGTGAAGTTCACCTGTCGGCCATGTTTTATCCTCTCCTGTTGTGTTCCAAGGCAGCATTATCACTGCTGGCTGCTGCTGTGGAACAGGGAGACGAAAAATGTGCTGTTTTTGCCCAAATTCTGATGTAACTGGGACTGCCAGCCAAACTGTTTGGACAAGAGGGAGCGTCTGCAGTCGATGTGTTAGAAGGAAGGAGTGGCGGATGTCTCATCTGCAATTCTGCTCCTCATTAGTGTTTATTCTGAGAGGCACCGCAGTAATTGGAAGAAAAGTAGACAATAAATTATACTGAGATCTGATTTCATGAGTTCTTAATGCAGTTATGGCTTATCATTATTGATCCAGCTGCAATAATCATGAAGCATGAAGTGTTGTCTTCTGTTCTTTATCAATGGTGCAGTGTTAAATCCAGCAGGGAGGTGTGGTTATCCTTCTCAAGTTCATGCATGTTGAAGCAATTCTGCCAACTCCCTTCTTTGTAGAAACATTTCTTATCCAAGCTGCAAACTTGCAGATGGCTAATATGCCATTTAGGGGAAACCGTGCCACCGAATACCTTAAGTAAACTAGAACATCTCATCAAAGCAGGTGTTGTGCAGTATAAATGAGTTTAAAATATGATGCATAAACAGTTATAATTGGATTAATAATTGTAAAGATGTTCACCACCAGTGCAGCCTGCTGTGTGATCATGTCTCAGAGGATGGTGGCTGTCTGGTTGCTGTGGTGAGGGTCTGCCTTTGTCTGCTGCTGTGTGACCTAAATATGCAGCCATGCATGGCCTGATGGGAGACAAACATCAGGGGGCCTGATAAATAACACCTCCAGTTTCTTTGTTTGTGTGCCACCACTTCTGTACACATCTCCAAGTGGACAACAAGGCATGTTTTTGGCAAATTAGCGGTCGCTACCACGGCACGGACTAGTAGACCATTAATAGATAAAGTTATTAAAATCAATATATAAGTGTTTTGTAAAGGATCACAGTCCAGGGAGACATTTAATCTACACAGATCACATGATTTGTCTTATCCCAGAAAAATGGATTTCTTATCATATCACTAGTCCAGTTTCAGGTGTTTTTAAAAGCTGCTGTTTGTAAATGCTCTACTGATATCTGACAGTATTTGTGTGCAAATCCTGCTGTGAATGGAACCAGGATCCAAAACTACAAGCTGGTGCAGTGGTTCCCAAACTAGGGGGCGCAAGATGACCAAAAAAAAAGTGAAATACAAAGACACTGCTAGCATAATGGACAGGTTTTTGATGGGGCTAACACAAAAACGCTATAATGACCTACAGCAACAAGCAGGCTCACACCAGTCATTGAGAAGATGAGAGATTAAACATGTCATTTTTGTAAACATAAACCTTTACATTTTTTATTTTCATTTTCTCAGGGAGTTGTTCATGTTTTAAAACCCATTTTGCACAGAGGCATGTTCTGAAGTTTATATTGAGCTGTAAAAGTGGTTAGTTTGTTGTTTTTAAAAAAGGTTGGAGTTTAATTTATTGCAACCTGTAGTTTATTGCAGTTAGTTTTATTTGTTCAAAAGTTCTGTCTGTTTGGAGTGTGTTTGGGGTAAAATCAAGGGGGGCCCAGAAGAAAAAGTTTGTGAACCACTAAGCTAGTGATATTCAGAGATATTTGAAGAGCCTTTATGAATGGCATTTCAAAATGTGAATTTCCTGATCCCATGCAACGTATCCAATTGAAGTCACAGCACTTTTCTTTGATTATAAAGGAAGTAGTTGACCACACCCAGCTCCAGATCTCTATTGCTAACCTACTTTCTCTGTTTTAAATCAGCTGTGAGATTTTTTTTAACATCACCTACAATCTTTAGAAAAATGAAAGATGACAAGCTCCTGGTTTTTTCTGCAAATTTGCCAACTCAGTCACTATAAAGTGGAGTACTTTGTCTTGAATTAAGCTGATTAAAAGTGAAACAAAGATTTTAAACATGGAGCTCAATCAGGAGCTAAGTGTGGCTAGCTAGTCCTATAACCAATGAAGGAGGACGTGATCAGAAACCTAATTTGATACCTGAGATTGGAACTGACATCCCTACATACTGCTGTTGGTGTTTGAAATACACACGTACTTCTTCAGGGTTTTCATGTGTGCTTGAAAATGCTTGAATTTTAACACAGTATTTTCAAGGTTTTGAACATGCTTGAATTTTTAATAAAGTGCTTGAAAGTACTTGAAATTAGAAAAGCACCAATAAATCTACTGGTGAACAGATTTGCCAATATTCAGCGTGATCAGCATAATCATTGATTGGCTGGTCTGAAACACTAAACTCAGAATTTTTTTTTTTCAGGGTGTTTGTGAACTCACCATCACAAAGTGGTCATCTATGCAAAGAGATCCTACATGTGAAAGTTAACTCTTAGGTCATTCAGAATAAATTGACTCTGTATGTTGTAGTTGTTTGAGATGAATCAGATTTAAATTACATCTGTATCTTCAGGTCACAACTGAACAAAAACCAGTATTTAGTATCGGCCTTAATACCAGAACTGATGCATTTCTACATAAAACTAGCTGAAATTGGTTGGAGCACAATAATGTTTACTTTTAGGAGATGAGGAAGTGGGATAATCATTTGGAGTATGTTTTGTTTGTGTGAGTAAATAATCATCATCGAGTGCTTTAGATGTGCTTGAATTGGATTTTAGTGAAGGTTTAAGAACCTTGCTGCTCAAATCTCTACTGTATCATGCAGCAAACCATTTAGGTTGTAAATATTGCTGAATTAATGCCACACTTTTGCATATTGATAATGTTGGTGTTTCTCTGAGTTTCCATCAAGTTGGACTTCATTTGTTTTACAGCAAGCATAATATAGAAATAAATGTAGGCGTTCAGCCTCAGTGACTGACAGTGCAGTTACTCAATGTGCTGATTGGAGGTATTTCTAGACTGACTGAATGGCTGATGTAGTGTATTTTTGTAATTTTTTTTAGATTTACTCCCTCCCTCCTGCTGTGGATTGTCAGGACTTCTTGCAGATCAAAGAGGTCCTCTGGTGTAGGATCAGGGCCAGAGCCGGGCCGTGTTGATGCTCTCTCAGGGTTTATTTTAGTTCACCCTCTGGGTGGGGAACTCCAAATATTATGAAAGGAGGAAGTTGAGCAAGGCCCCTGACCAGGAGTTGGTGTTTCTCCTGACTCTGAGCCCTCATTAGAAGCACATGTGGGCAAGAGTTAGCGTTAAACTGTACCAGCCTGCTGATCTGGCAGAAACTCTGGAAGTATGGCAGCATGGTGTGTGTGTGTGTGTGTGTGTGTGTACCCCATACATGGGGTCAGCACTAGTGAGGGAGGGTCAGGCAGATATACTAGCAGTACTTTTTCCCTAAAACCCAAGAGGATTACTATGAGGGAGGAAATTCAAGTCAGACTGTTACAGCAGTAATGACTCATGACAGTCTCGCCTCCCACATAGCAGCCCTAAGAAGTCCGTTTTCCAAAACCTAAAACTCTGGCTGCAGTCTTACAAATATCATAAAAAGAAGTGTTATTTCCCATTTGTTGCATCGCTAATTCATGACAAAGCTTCCAGGTGGGGGTGGTGGAATGCCAAGTTCCACATAATAAGTCACTTATCACAGACCGTCAGCAGCCTCGCTTTATTGTTGCCCTTGTTGAAAGGTGTTGTTAGCTTAACAATTCTGGCTTTTACAGTCCAAAGAGGCTTCAGTGATTTTTCTGAACAAGAGGGAAAATAAAAGGTCAGGTCAAACGGCCCTGTTGTAATTGCCGTACGTTTTCTGAAAAGAGGCCGAGCTCGTTCCTTAATTACAGCATTACGCTTCACTCATCCTGTTACATAACACTTTTGTGTTTGTTTGTTTGACTCAGAGCCGAGCATAATGGTGCGTTTTTCTTTGTTCAGATGCTCGAAGTGGACTGCTTTTATCCAGGCTCCTTTTCACGTTGCCATGGAGACAAACAAGCTGCATCATGGCTGCAGAAATGCGGCCACATAGTAAAACAAAACATGCCCCTCCCATTCTGTGTGCTGCACCGTATTCAAGTCTAGTGAAATGACACATTAACAATGCACCTAGTTTTATTTTCAAGGAGTCTCAGTGTGTGGGAGGAAGTGTTTGCCAAACCTTGTCTCTTTAGATGCAAATATCAGATTTACCTAAGAAATCACTTAAATTAATGTAAAATTGAACTGTTCTGTTTTCCTGCAGGAACGCAAAGAGTGACTGTGAGCAGTCTGCTGGTTTGTCACGGTCTGCTACTAGTAGGAACTAACTTGGGGGTGACTGTGGCTCTTTCAGTCCCCAGACTACAAGGCATCCCTAAAGTAACAGGTAACATGAAGATTGCACATTAAACTGTGGAAATGGGGTTGAATATTTTGTATCTATTTACTTTCATCCTGGATTGTTCTGTCTGAACATGGGAGAAAATCATTTTAAAGCAAGTCCTTTAAAGACCAAGGAGGTGTTTTGTCTGATTATACTGTACCTGTGTGTACAAATACTCTATACTGTGTCTGCAGTTTTTGAAATCCATTACAGCAGACTTGTGCAGATTTAAGAGAGCTGTCCTCCTTTTTAAAGATCTAGCAGCTCATCTTTCTAGTCCAGTCCTTCAATGGTTGAGTAAAAGCCTATAGATGACATCTCTTTTATGTAATAAATATGTGTTCTTAAGGTTTTATATTTCAGACGCTATGCAGAGGTAAAAATGTGATTTTTATTTCCAATATAAAATCCTAAAATAACATCCTCAGACATCAATGTTTGTGTCAATTCCAGCCTTTGTGCTGAGGATACGTCTGTGTGAGAGCTCAGTGTAAAACTATGACTCAGATAAAACTGAGGTCTTCACTGGACAAGCTTCTGTCTCATCTTGCTGTCTTGTTCATTAAGTCAAGAGCCTGAACTAAACTATATCCTACAACAATCAAAGGGTGTGTTCACCCTGAATGTGTCCTTTTTAGTCAGCTGTTGTATTGTCTTGAAGCTTCTGATGAAAACATGTTCTGTGGTTGCATTCTGTTTGGGCCATAGTGACACAGTGTTTACACACCAAGAGCCATACTCATCAGATTTAGCTTTACTAAGTTTAAATTCTACCTGAAAGCTCATTATTTTAAACGGTGAAGTGGATCAAGCTTGAGCTGCAAATGTGCAACAGCAGTTAGTCAGAGTATGACTTCCAGCAGCACAGAACGTATATAATGCAACTACTTTAACATGGCTAGTGCTTCCAGTTTAGTTTTAGTAAACACATACTCAGGTTTTTGAATTGCACATGGAGTATTTTGTGGGACAACATACTGGATTCGTGTCTCTCCCTTTTCCAGGTCGAGGAATGGTGTCGCTGCATGCACACAACAGTCCTGTGAAGTTCCTCACCATGGCTGCTGCAGTGTGTAACCGATCATCTGGCCTGCCGACATCCACCCCTTCCTCTTCACTCCAGGAGTCGCAGGATGCTGAGACTTTACCTCCATCGGATTCAGTCCCACCTCCCCCTCAGGGTCGAGCCGTGTGGTTGGGAGAGTCGGGCTGCACCACCATGGCTCTGCAGGACTCTCTGTCCACCTCGTCCTGTGGCTCCCTCGCTCCATCCCAGGGATCCTTGGAGCATGGTCCAGAGGACGGGGCCCTTTATGACGTGCTTCACGACCCTGCTCATTACCAGAGGGGCCGCCGCTCAAGCAAGGTGGATGTCAGCTCTCTGCTGGTGGTGTCTGGAGGTCTGGGCCACCGCAGGATCAACAGAAAGACCAAACAGCCTCGCCATGAGGAAAACATGTCCACCATCATGATTTGGCAAATCCCATTACTAAACATGTGACTCCAGAACATCGTTGGATGAATATTGTATGAAGCAAAGGATCTTCTGTGTGCATTACAGAAGAATCTTTCTCTTATTGTTTTTTGTTCCAAGTTAAACCACACTTGGAGGTCTGCTAACGCTTGACAAAGTATTTGTGTCTATCAAAACAACCAAATTTCTTATTTTCAACCAGTTTTCTATATAATCATGATGTTCCTGCCTTAAAGGATCAATTAAACCACTCTGTAACGACTGGTGATGGAGCGAACAGCAGCTTCAAACCACTCTAAATATATACTGTACTTTATGCCTTTACAAACACTTAAAGGTCTCTAATTTCATATTCTTTTTAATGTTTTGTAACACATGTGCAATTAGTCTATCTAGACATGTGGACTGAAATGAACTGCAGTATTTAAATCAGTGTTGAACAGAAAATCAGAGTGAAAAATCCTGTTTTGAGGGTGTGCAAGGTAAGAATGGAGCTTTGAACCAGCTTGTTTTGTGTAAGATTAACAGTTGCAGCAGGTTTTAAACTGGATTTAGATCATGGACTGTATAAGGATCAAACTAATGAGTGTGCATGAGTTCAGAGGTCAGAAAGAGTCTGTACATGGAGAAAAGGGATTATTAAAATTAAAAGAGTTAAAGAAGGTGTGTGAGCATCCCTGGCTGGCCAGGTTTCTCTTTATAAAGGGAGGAAGATGTGAAATCATCAAGATGTTTTTCCCGTGTTTAATGCTTCTTTATGTCCCATATAAGAATATTTAAAAAAGAAAGATTTGTACTTTTGTCACACATGTATGTACTGATGTATATTAACAATTCCATAAATGTTGTTTTATTGAGCAAACTTGCTAATTTTGTTATCTTCTTTATAATACCCCTCTATGTTTTTACAATCTATCAGTAGTTTTTAAAATCCTGTGGAAAATCTGACCAGATATTTGTCATCATTGTAGAGAAAGGAATTTACAGAAAAATGAAGGAGTGCGGAGTGTTGGTATTGCTCTTTCTCTTTACTCTAACCTTGTCCTTCACCGTGGTTGTGTGCAGCAATCAGTACATGCCAAGACTAGCAATGTGCCTGAGGGGGCCGCAGGAACTGATCCTGATACAGCTCTTCCGGGATTTCTCCTCCGTCGAGCAGAGTGGGTCAAGGTTTTCCTTTCTTGCAGCGCCCACGTTCACAGTTGCGTAATCATTTCTACATTATCGATTTTTATCAAAAAAGATGAGCTAATTTTAGACTGAAGCCCCTCACAAGCTACGATCCACAAGCAGAGCCTAAAAACCTGAACTAGCATCAGGTTTAACTTAACAGACTACAGTAAAATGAAGCTACAATTCTGTCTCACTGTACTAATAAATTAATCTGGTTATCAGCGTGTTTGACCGTTCTGCAACTGAAAGGCTTGTTTTCATTGAGGTTTCCATGGCAACACTCATTTCGTGTTGCTGTATCGGTGCTCAGTGAGTCTTTGTTCTCAGTTTCTGACATTAAAGCTTGTTTGCTGCATACCCTGTAATCTCACAGGGCTAATGGCTGCGTGATGCTTTTGCTGAGGCTCCTCTCTATTTTTACATGCTGAAGGCCAGTTGTTAAGGCACATAGTCTCCATGAGGCGTATTCATGGACCCTGGAGTTTTTATTTTTAAAGCTGCTGCTGTCATCTGATGCTGTGCTATGTTTTGAGTATTACATGCTAATGTGCTTTCACAACATTCCTATTACTGTTTTATTTATTGCATTTCTTCATTAATGAATGTCTCACTGCACAGAGAAAGATGCAGATGCTTTACAACAGGAAGATCTAATGTATGTTTTAAACATATTGTTAAACTATTTCTGTTAAATCTGCCAGATTCATGCCGTCATTCCTGTGAAAAAGTATTTGCCCCTTACAGATTTTCTCTTCATTTTAGTGCACCTAAATGTTTCAGATTAGCAAACAAATATCAGACAAAGATAACCTGACTAAATACAAAATGTAGTTTTCAAATATTAAGTTGAGTTATTAAGGGAATAAAGGCTATCCAAACCAGCCTGTCCCTATGTGAATAAAATGTTAAATTAGGAACAGAGATTAACCACATTATTCTGAAAGCTGAGTTCAGTTCCAGTAGCCACATCAGGACTGATCACTGTAGAATTAAGAACTCACATCAATAGAACCTATCTGACAACAAAGAGTAGGCTCAAAGATCTCAAAAAGCAACATATCATGCACAATTGTAATGAAATTTAAGAACGAAAGGAATCTGAACCACATCTGCTCTGCAGGTCCTATTTGGTTAAGGTTAAGGTCAGGGGTGAGGAGAAAACAAGACCCAAACCTCTGCTGACCAAAATGAACAAAAAGACCGTCTCACATTTAGCAAAAACATCTTGATGTGCCCTTAAACCTTTAGGAAGATATCCTGTGGACTGATGAGACTAAAGTGGACATGTTAGGGAGGTGTTTGTCCCTTTCGATCTTGAGTAAAACAAACGTCACACAGACAGTCCTAACACGGTGGTGGTAGTGTGATGATCTGGGGCTGCTTCAGGACCTGGATGACTTGCTGTCAAATAATGAATTCTGTTCACTAATAGAATCCAGAGCAAAAATATTTGACCTTAAACAGGCCGTCCATGCTAGAAAACTCTCCAATTGGCTGAATTAAAACAATTCTGCAAAGAAGAGTGGGACACTGTTCCTCCACAGGGATATATGAGACTCATTAGCAGCACAATGACAGCTGATGCCTCCAAAGGCGTTGCAACTATACTTTCTAAGTTTAGGGGTCAATTCATTTTTTGGTTTTCCTCAATAAATGAAATCATTTCTTTTTATATTAATAAGATTGTCATTGTCTGATGTTGAAATGTGCAGCTGATATGACAAAACAAATGCAAAAATCTGTAAGAGGGCAAAATCTGCTTTTTAAATGCACTCTGATGTGAATCAGTGTCAATATAACTCTTATCTAGTTTTATAGAAGGATCCTAGTGTTGTCCTCATGACAGATGAGATGCGTAAAGGAATGTCGCATCTCCAGGACGCGTCCAGCGCGCGCACAGCAGATGAGTGTAGGGTTAATGCCGCCTTGAGGGGGGCGTGGTTTAGATCAATAATAACCGCTTCACTCCTGTCAACTGTTGGGGGGGGAAACAACCAAAAAAAATCGCCGTCCAGATTGATCCGAGGGAGTAAATCCTCCCGGTTTCCGGTGAAGTAAAGGCGTGAGGTTTGCGCTGCGGCTCTTGGAGGAAATCAGAGCTCCGGAAAACGCTGCTCTGAAGGAGGAGGCGCGACCATGGAGCTGGTTGTCTGATCGCCTCGCCTTTTCTACAGAAAAAGTGCTCTGCTGGTTCTCGACCAGGAGCGGAGAAACCTTGAGGAGGTTGATCGATGAGGCGGTAAAGGCTGAACGGATGGGATAACGCGTCTGAAGAGGCTGCTGGCTCATCACCGCCTTACGTAACGCAGCTTTGTGGAGGGACTGGCAGAAAACCCGCTGCTGCTGCTGAACCGTTTCATCAAACCGAGGAATCAAAGGTAGGGCTCACCAAACACACATTCAGCTATCATAAATGATTTATCTTGATTTAAATTTAGAATCAGTTATTATATTTTACCAAGATTTCTTTAGACGGTATGGCAAGCTGTTGATGCATTTATCCGGCTACCCATATTTTAGGTTATTTCTTCTATAAAAGCAACACCTTTTGCGCATGCGCTCTACATGTCTCCAGATTACCACATATAAAGGGCAGACAGGGTGATTACAGTAGGTCAGGCTGCGTGTTGGAAATGCTTTGAGCTGTAGCCTGGTTAGGATTAGGCTCTGACTTTAAACTAAGACATTGGAACTTGTAGTGAAGTTTGACTTTTTCTCCATATTTTTAATGTCTAAATGCTTAAACCTGCAACCTACAAATCATTTTTAAGTAAATATAAAATTAAATCTAATTTAAAATCTAATTTCATTCAAATGGAAGCAGCCAAGCAAAGTAAAAGCAGGATGTTGAGATCCCCTATCTTTAAAGTTAAGACTGCTTTAGACTGTTTAATCATGCATCATCTATCTGTGTTTGTTTTTGGTGCTAATTATGTTTTCACAAATTCATGCAACTTTACACTGAGACATTATATAGAAGATCTTGTCACCTTTTAAAAGCGTCACATTTATTTAGATTTCAGCCTTTAGATGTAACATCATATTTTCAGTTTGATTATGAATATAGGTTCAGTTTTATATGTTTGCATTTGATACTAAATATTTAGTTTTACAGTTCTTATTACGGTTCACATTTGGCAAAATATCTTCATTTCAGGATGTCCCAGATGTTCAGGGCGCCTCTTAGAGAATCTGTGCAGTGTTTCCTCATCTCTATGGTTAAATTCTCTGTTTGTTTTCCTTCCATTAGGTGCAGAGCGAGGAACACTGTCACAAGTTTGCTTGTTCACTCATCATGATCTTAGAGGACGCTGTCTCCTTTTGCCACTGAGCAGAGTGAAATGAATGAGGGATACGGACAGGGAGGAGGGACCGTCACTGTGGAGGCTGATCCTATCCTCCACACGATGAACCCTGACTTGGTCACGCTCACCGACAAAAACAGAAATGTGTGTCCAGGCTTCGTCCAGGGATTCCTTCAGGACGACCAGGACTTCAACTCCCCTCCCGTGTTTGAGCAGGAATACCTGCTGGATGGAAAACCGATGGAGAATAACTGCTTTGACCGTCAAAAAGGGAACAGCTCCTACGTCTCAAGAGCTGAACAGTTTCGACTTTCTAGTGATCTGGGAAGTCCAGATCCTTGTTCTGATGCTGCTGTATCCAATCACATTGCTGATGTGCAACAAAACTGTGCAAGTAGGGAAATCCACAACGGAGCCAGAGTGAAGGTGTCTTTCCAGGAAGATTCTTCCATTCAAGCCAAACAGCAAACTGATCACTCGGTTCTAAAATCAAACCTCGAAGCTGGAAATGCACAGCCTGAAACAGAGCCAGATTTAGTCATCGAAGTCGGTGGACAGACCATCAACGCTCACAAGTCCGTCCTGGCAGAGAAGAGCGACTACTTCAAAGCGCGGCTCTCACGCAACATCCTGAAAGTGAAAGGTGTGAGTTACAAGACTTTGTCCACATTGATAGATTATATTTACACCTCTCAGATCAGTGTTAGCAAGGACAATGTGGTGGATGTCATCACGGGGGCTAAAATCCTGCAGATCCCCTGTGCCGTCCAGGCAGCTATGGACTCCATGTCCGAGCAAATCACCGCAGAGAACTGCTACGAGATTCTGACCATCGCCAAGAAGCAGCGCCTCAGTGAACTGAAGGAGACCGCGTATGGATTCATGAGTGACAACTTCCTCCAGGTCCTGAAAGATCCTGCTGTCTACGGACGTCTAACGGGATCTGAACGGGATCTGATACTGAAGAAGAGGATGGACGGGAGGAAGACACTGATGGTCGCAGAGGTGAATGATGTGTTTGATCGAGTTGGAAGCCGTCCGCCAAGTCGCTGTGGCAGCAGACCCCAGAGCCCCTTGTCAGCTGGATCTCTGGAAGAGAATTTTATGATTTACTTCTTCAATGAAGCAGAGAATGACTGGAGACCTTTGACTGTGATGCCTGAGGACATAAACACTAAAGGGTGTGGGGTCTGCACCATGTTTAACTACCTGTTTGTTGCAGGGGGGATAAAGGGCTATGGCGACAAGGGCAAGGTGTCCGATAAAGTCTTCTATTACAACCCCATAACCAACCGTTGGGCTGAGATTAGACCGATGAACCAGGCTCGAGCCCAGCTGAAGCTTGTATCCATGGATGGCAACCTGTACGCCATCGGAGGGGAGTGTTTGTTCACAGTGGAGAAGTACGACCCTCGAATGGACCGCTGGACAATGATTGCCCCCTTACCTAAAGGAGCCTTTGCAGTGGCCCACGAAGCCACCACCTGCAGCGGAGAACTCTACGTCTCTGGAGGCTCGCTCTTCTACCGCCTCCTCAAATACGACCCCAAGAGGGACGAATGGCAGGAGTGTCCCTACAACAACAGCAGGAAGAAGTCCTCCGACATGGTGGCGCTGAAAAGCTTCATCTACCGCTTTGACGTGAACCGAGAACAGGGGATCAACGTCTTCAAGTACAACACCATAGTGAAAATGTGGCACGACTGTGCGTCCCAGAGGCTAGGAAGCTATTTACCCTTCAGGTGTGCCGTTATCGGAAACTGCATCTTCTGTGTGAACAAAAGCCAGACTCTTCAGTTCGTGGTGGAGGAGGAGAACGCCTACTTCGTCGAGGAGGCCCTGAAGGCACCTCTGGAGGCGAAGGGTGTCCTCTTTCCTTTTGTACTCAGTTTGCCTGAAAAATCTGAAAAAGTTACATAGTGTGTGTTTGTGTTTGTGTGTGTGTGTGAGCGATCCAGAATAACACAATAATCGTGATTTCGTAAAACCGCAATAAATAGAAGACCTTGTATCCACTCTTTAAAGTCAGCTTTCATTCTTGGTGTCTCATTGCCTGCTTGCAATGGAATGTGTGTATTTGCATGGCTATTTAATGCATCTACAGGTTTAAGCCTTAAAGACAACTTTTTTTTGTTATTGTTGAATAACTACGACGGTATTTGTACATGTCTGTAGAAATGACAAAAGTGATTCCATTTTGTTCACTTTTGTTTGGTGCACTTTTGTATTTAGAATAGAATTTATTGAAAGTATAGACGATTGGTTACTTTTGGTAACACTAATGTTTTGTTGAGAGGTGTATTTTAAAACAAAGGAAGTTTTAGTGAGCTTTATGAATGACGTAATGCAGGCTCTATGCAAACGAATGGAGGGGGAGCAGATGAGAAGTCTGCAAACTGAATTATTTAGTTAAATTTGACTAGAAGGAGTCAGATATTCATCAGATCTAATGTTGATTAAACCTTATGATAAAAGTCAGACAGTAAGCACATTAAAAGAGATTTTTAATATTTTTACATTTAGAACATGATATTTTGCTCACAGAGAACTCAAACAGGTCACATATTTCCATAAAATCTTACATTTTTATGGATTAAACTCTTTATAAAAAGATTTACCCCGGTACTTTCACCACTCGTGAAACTTAAAGCCTTTTTCTTTGGAGGAGGAGGATTCTCAGGTTGGCTACCATCAGGCGTGTTCATTGCCTTTTTTTGGTTCCACAAACAAACAGATTATTGTCTAATGACACTTAAAAGCCATGTCCTTCAGTGCACATTAACAAAAGTTTTCATCTAAATTTCCTTTGTTTATTTGAGTGTTTTGCAGTATTTCCTTTCAGCCATGTGAGACTGTAGTATGGAAAGTAATTCTGACATTTTTATGGAACAGATTGGTTTTATTATGGTTGTGGAGTTGTTGGTCTGATTCATAATTATTGGATGTGGTTTAGATATTTTGCTGGCTTATCATCTGTATTTTGTGAGCTTTTTGTATGAATTATGGCAACGCTGGATCCTCTGATGTGATGGACAATAAATTAGTGCAAATTAGTGCAAGACAGTGGCTTCCTGTTTACGGTATCTGGAGTGGGCTTGTTGGATAATGTTCATCAGCCAAAACAAAGTGCTTCAAATAAAATATTTTGTGTCTGAATGATGATTTCTCACTTATGTCTGTTAAAGGGTTGGTAGGCGAGTGGGACAACCCTGCCACCTACAGGACAGTGACTGTAATAGCACTCAAGTTATTCATCATCATAAATATACATTGGTGAAAAGGCTCCAAATTTAGAGTTTACATGATTCAGGGTTCAATAACTGTGAGATAAAAGTGAAATATACCTGACTGTAGTTAAAGCATGTGACAGAAATTTACCACGACATACAAAATAAATTCGTATAAATACAACATACACACTGTTTACAAGTTTTTGATTGATTGATTGATTCCTAAGGTGCATAGTTCATATAAATATATGAATTAAAGTGTTCGTAAAGGAAGTAGGTTGAACCAGAAGCAGTTGTGGATTAGTTGCAAATTTATTTAAAAGAATTCACAAACAGTTTGATCTGTTTTACAAACAATAACATCTTTTTTATAGTTTTGCATTTTTCAGGTTGGAGGGGGTTTTCAAGGCGGTAAAATAATCATTATTTCCATCAAAATCCACATTTCTATCTCTGATCATTTCTGCATTCTGTATTTCCTGTTAGGGTTAATTTAAGTTCACTTCCATGAAAACAAAAGAAAATATCCAAGTGATCCCAAACTGTTGAGCAGCAGTTAAAGGCTGATAAGACAATACATAATATAATACTTAGACTGTGTGGAGCTTTAGGATGTAGCCTACTTCACCAGATGTAGTTTAAAAAATTCATCAAAAAACATGTGACAAATAAAATAAAAGCACATTTTAAAACTGTATAAAAACACTTCAGCATTTTCTAAATACCAACCAAATACTGCTATATCAAATAATTATTTAATAGCTAGTGTTTTTGATGATTTGGGTGTCAAAAGGCCTGATTAACAGCTGATTTTTTTACCTTGAAAAAGTAGGTAAAGCAGAAGGAATAAAACTTATTTTAAATGGAATATGATTTCCCAACACTTTAAAAAGTATTTCTGTTGTCAAACGGGCCTGTGAGCGTAGCCACAAGGCATTAAAATACTCATGAGAATGACTCTGTTTCAATATAAAACATTGTGTATGATAGACAATATTAGTGCAGCAGTCTTTTTTCTTGAAACCCAAAGTGGTTCTGAATATATACCGTAGTTAGTGTCTCTGTTTTGATGTAATTCATTTAGTCACCACTGGAGGGCAGTGTGAGCCTGATGTAAAGATGGAGTTACTGCTCTTTTCCTAGCTCTAAATATGCTCATGATTATTATTAAATGTATGCCTTTGAACTTGAAACCATAATATTCTACAGGCGCCTAGACAAAACTAAACCAAACAAACCAAACAGAAGAAAAATAACGACAACAATATAAAAAAGATTGACCAAATTTCTTGACTTTATGAGTTAAGTCAGTTTTATTTTGAGGGGCCAAAAACTTTCCTAAGATCTTAACTTCCAATTTCTGAAAGAGGAAAAAAACAAACAAAAAAGAACTAAAGTAAAACATCATGTACCACTTTATAAGTCTGCCAAAGAATATTTCTCTCTAAAACGTCTCCGCTCAAGTATATTCCTTAAATGAGTCATAAAGTCAAGAGAAAAAATACATTTGGTCTGACCTAAAAAAACAAATACAGCCTTGAATCTTGATTTATTTGTTTTTGCTTCCCATACAGGGCTTAAATAACGACCACTTCAATGGGTCTGATTGTAACAACAGTTAGATGTGTTTTTTATTGTTTCACTGATACGACACTGAGACAGATTTTGCTAAATGATAAAACATCCGTGTGTGAAGTTGTTTTTGTAAATCTGTTGACCAACAGAAACACTGTTTTAAAATTAAGTTATAAATTAAAAACAATCATTAATATGAGACACGTGTTGAGGAGGGAAACAAGGTAATGCTTATGTTTGTGTGGATGTGAGTCGTCACTGTGATGTTCCTGACAGGAGTCAGCCTGTTGCCATGGAGCCCAAGTGATTGACATGACCTTTGAACTGGTACGGTCTGCTGAGAGGCTTTTTCCAAACAAGAAATGTTATCAAAGATGCTAACAGATATTTCTGGTTTCAGAGTTTATCATCCATATATATGTTAAACTGAATTATCTCGTCTGTTTTAGTGGAAGTTAACCAAACTCTTTCTGTCCTGCATGTTTGAGCTGTGTTTCTGTTCTGACACACCTGATTTAAATCATTTAATTACCTCGTCATCTTGACCTCTGCAGAGGCTCGTTAATGATGAGAACTCATTCAAATCAGGTGTCAGGTAATGTTGGAGCAAATAAAAGAAGATAATAAAAAACAGAAATTCTATTTTATTTGACTTATTTTAGAAAATCTTGTGTAATTGTTGGTAAATGTGTTTTCCTGATACTTGTTCATGGTTTTGTTTTCAGACAAATAGATGTTTCCTGTGAGTTTCATTTTCCTCCAACAGCTGCCTTGCTCACTGAATTTTAACCATTCAAAGTGTTTTTCTTTAAATGTATACATTTTTAGTTTGAAATTTCAGAATGTTTTACTCATGTCAGCCTACACAGCTGAGATGAAGTTTTAAAGACTGTCAGACAGTATCTTGTTATTGTTACTAATTCAGAGTTTCATTCTCATAAACTGGATTCTTCTTCTGCAACCTGTGGCTCCTTGTTTTGTTGACCAAAAATCACCTGAACCTGTAAGGTTTATATTTAAATAGACAATAGAATATTTTAGACATAGTTGTAAAATACAACATGCTAAAGATGAAATTAAAATAAATGATGTTAAAAGCTTGGCACCTTAAGCACATTATTTTATTTGTTCAAATAAAAAAAACATTAACCTGATGCAACGTGATGCTTTATCACCTCTAACTCTGTAAATTCATTGTTTGTGAAGGACTCTAACTAAAATAATTCTGAACAAGACATGGTAATGCTCTTGTATAGATCAATGTAGTTTGTTCATTTTGTTTTTACCTAATTCATTAAAGACAACAAATCAAACTAACAAAAGCTGCAGTAAGGACTCACTGTAATAAAACTAAAATAATTTAATTTTAATGGTCAGGTAGATTCTGTTGCTCTGTAAATAGTTTTTATAACATCTCATTTTATTTATTGCTATTTTTAGTCAAACTGTTTAATTTTATTGACTTTATTTCATACATGATATTAACTTACTAAACGTACCCATGTACAGCTGCATGACAGCTCTTCCATCCTGCCTCTACAGGAAATGGTAACGTTGGTAATCTGAGTCTCTGTATTCTGTGGTTCTGAACCAGAATGTAGAACTGGACCTCTGATTCCTGAGAGTGTTTCATCTGGTTGTTTCTGGTTTAGACAAACTCCAAGATCTTCTCTGCTGATCCATCTTTGGATATAAGTTTCAGTTAGAGTATGACTGTAGGATTTGATCTTTTAGGGGTGCTCAGCCCCCACTAAGCAGCTGACAGAGGCTCTTGGCTGGTACCACGGGGCGGCCATCTTTAGTCCAGTTTATGATCTTGATAACATTTTCAAAACAATTGCTTTCCCCCCAAATAGTTAAAGGCATACTATGCAGTTTTGGCTTGTTCTTTAGCTCCCCCTAGTGGCCATTTTAAATCACTGTCATAAAAGCGTTAGCACCATTGTCTTTGCTCAGAAACACCTAAATCTAACTGTTGAAATGTCTCCTCAGCCTTCACTGCTTTCTACTGGAGCGGTTCATCACTCATTCAAAGAAATCAGCTGTGTTCAAGCAGGGAGAAATTTTAAAAAATCAGAAATCATGAGCTATAACATAACAGCTATTGGGTTAGCCTAACCCTCATGAGATATGTGACTTTGTGAGACTTCAGGGCACCAGATACTAAGAAGTCTCAAACGTGTCATTCTGGATACAAGCAGCAGATGGGGCTGAGTGACTACAGGGTCATATTAGCACATACGGCTCAAGAAAAAGATTTAAAAATAAGAAAAAGTTACATAGTATGCCTTTAATTTTCTATCAAGGTGGAGGATAAACACTTCAGAACAAGAAGCTGAGGCAGTTAGCAATCTGATGACAAGGATGAACATATGTCCATTTGATCTTTGTTTTCTGTTTATACAGGACAACTGTCGCCCTCTTGTGGCCATTTAGTGACAACAGCAAACTCTTGGTAAAAACATTGACTTTTCTTAGCATTTGTTAATCAAAATCTGAACCAAAAAGTTTTTAATGATTGATACCGGTAATTTGAATTAGCTGGAACTCTGTGATGCGAAGCCACAAATTGTTCTGCCTTGATTGGCCCCTAATTGTTTTTGATGCTTGTTGCCCTCCTGTGGTGGTTTGGTGACATTACAACAAACACGTTTCCCTGAGATCTCAAACATTGACAAAATAAAATAAGAAATTTTGCTTGCAATCACATGAGAATTGTTAGACACGTTTAACCATTAACTTATTAGAAAACACAAATTTCGACTTTCGCATTTAAGAAAATTAAAAGCAGTGATGACTATTAGACTAATAAAACACCATGATTTAGTGAAATATTAGTGTAATAGATAAAAGACTTGTTTTTTGTTCTTTCATCAGAAAAAAAACAGTTTTGTTTGCTAACACAGTTGTAATGTCACTAAATCATCACAAGAGGACAACAGGTCCACAGATGTGGAGACTAAATCTCAAAACAACATAAAATGATTCCTTTTTTAAAATGTCTTTGCTTTTTTGTCTTTGCTGCCTGGGGCCTGGAGTGGAGCGGGCTGTCTGGTCGGGGTCTGCGGTGGGGGGCTGCTCGGCTGCGGCGGGGTGCGCGGTGGTCTGCTTATCCCCACTTCAGTAAGGGAGGGACCATCTTCTGGATCTCAGGGCCGGCTTCACCCTCAGGGCGCTGGTCCCTGGTCCTGGAACATAGAGTGTGCATGGGGAGCGAGAGTGGGTGTACAGCGTCTATTGTGTGTCTTGGTATGTTTGCAGGAATGTGTGTGTGCACGCATGAGGGAGGGAGCGTGATTGTGTCTGTGTGTGACTGTTTTTCTGTCAGGTTTCGTCCCCCCCCCCCCTCTCTGTGACATACTAGGCCCTCCTCGGCAGAGACTATCCTCCCTGGCGGCGCCTCGGCATTGGTGGTGCCTTTCTCCAGTGGCGTGCTGGGGTGTCTCGGGGTCTGGGTCTGGGTGCTGGGGGCGTCTGCCTGCTCTTCTTCCTGTGGCTGCCTGGTGGGATCTGGGCCCCCGGGGGTGGTCGGGCCTCTGCTGGGGCTGGTTCGCTCCTGGGTCTCGGGTCTCTGGTTCCGGCTAGATCTACCCTGGATGGCCGGCTGCAGGCGGTGCCTGTGAGCTCCTAGCCGCGACCCCCCAGGGGCTCTAGCGCGGCGACTGCTGGGGGGCCCACGTGGGGTGAGCCTCTGCGCCCTCTGGGGGAGAGTTTAGCGACTGCCCTGACGGCGATCTCCCTAGGGTGTCCGTGCCCTGGGTGGCCTCTGGACGTCTGGGGCCTGGATCTCCTCCGCGTCCTCCGTGGGTCTTGGGGGCGGGTCTGTGGCTCCTCGAACTTATTATTGAATGTTTCAATAGAGAAACCTTACATAAACAAGCGCGCATATACACACAGGTGATCACAAGGTGCTCACATAAAGACGGACTCAGGTGTTTTCAGACACATTGACTGGGGCTGTGGTTGACACTGAACTCTCTTGAACTGGTGTATACGTATACATTTGAAGAATATCACAACTGTTGTGTATTCATATGCTGTTTGTTGCTGTTGTATCTTTTCTCCCTGTTTTGTTTGCTTGTTTGTTTGTGCTTTATTTACAGGTCTAGAAGTGGACTCTTCACGTCTCTTGTTCTCCTCTTTTTCTGTTTACTTTCTCCCCCATCCCTCTTTCTGTACCCTTCCCTTCACTTTCAGGCTCCGTGTCCAATCAACCATAAAAACATTCTAATAAAGATTTTGGGGGTTATATTTAAACAAAAATCAGGAGGAGTTTTATAGCAGTGGCTGTAACCTCTCACCTGAAACAGCAACACTGTTGGGCTTGTTTTGGCACTCAGACATTATTCTGTTTGCTCCACAGCCGGACAGGACACGGGGTTAAAAAAAAAAAAAATGTCTTTGCTTTCAGACTGCTAACTGCATCAGCAGGTTGATCTCAAATCAAATGAAACCTTGATTTTTAATTACCTTATTTTCAAAATAACAGTATTTTATAGTGTATTATGTTTAGAGAGTGAGAAATGGATCATTATTTGTTTCTGCTTGCTATTTATTAATATTCTAAATGTCAAAATATTCAAGCAATTTTTAAAGCTGAGCTCGTCCCAATATGATCACAAAAAAGAACTACTCATGCTTTGATTGAATTTTATTATTTTATTTTTTTGTATTTTCAAACAATCACTCATTTTCTGTTTTCATTACTGGTTTCTGAAAAAACAATCTAATTATTAAAACCTGCTTGGTCCCAAAACTAGCTCATTTTTTCTAACCATGAACTTCTGCTGATGCTACATAGAAGGAGAAGAAGTTTACAGAAAAATTTAAAAATAAACTATATACGGTATAGATGAGACAATAACAATCTATATAAATGTACACAGAGCTTTTCTTCACAGGATGATACGCGAGACATTAGATTAGCATGACTGATTCATCAGAGTTCATGAAAAGCTAGTCTGAACAGGTATAGGTTTTAGCTGCTTTTGAAAAAAGGGTTCACTAATGTTAAATAAAGTGGAAAAAATAATGTCACAAAAGATGTAATCATATTTCTAAAAGTGCTATTGACGTGACATTCCCACCAAATGTTGGTAAAAACCATCCAATCCACACATTCAAAGAAATCCAAACATTAATTTATGTGTAATAAAATAATAATAGTAATATTGTGAACTGATTACAGGTAATATTTTATTTTAAATGTTAAATTCAAAAAACAAGTTTCTAAAAAATGTGAATTTCTTTAAAAGCCTTGTTGCTTTTGCAAATTTAACAGCAACATTTCTAATGAGCGTAGTAATGAGTGGGTTAGTGCAGTATCAGTGTGTATGCTTAGCAACTGGAAGGTTCAAACTATAGGCTTCCAGCTGGGTTACCTTGTCATTGGGTCCTTGGGCAAGACACCTGACCTACATGACCTGCTGCTGGTGGTCAGAGGCTCTGGCAGTGTCAGTGTGGTCGCTTCACTTCTGTGGCTACAATGTAGCTCACTGCATCAGCGTGTGAATGACTGACTGATGTAAATAGTCCATGATTTAGGAACACACCAAACAAAAGTGGGACATTTACACTTAGTCTGACTCTGTAATCCTTAGAAACAGCCATACTTTACCTCAGACTTCAGGAAATAAAGGCCTAAATCTCCATGTTTTGTATCAGTCTCAATAATTTATAATCTGACATGACAGAAAAGCAGATCATATGGATTTAAAACTTATTTACATTTAATTTAATTTAATCAGTTTTTCATCACTAAAATACTTTGGGTTAGTTATGAGGTTTGAGAATGAGAAGGTTTTATTTTATTATTTGATGGCTGCTGGATACATTTTTAGAAATGCTTTGACACCCCCCTAAAAATAGCCTGAAATGGCCACTGGTACGCCGCCTTTGGTTTTCTGATGGAATACTAATTATGTTTGCTTAATTAGTTTGAGTCATTTAAATGGGGGTGGGGGGTGTGGGGGGTGCTTGTTAATTTCCCCTGTTTTCACCTACAGCTAAATTTAGCTAATAAGGTCCAACTGAATCTGAACTGCTTTGTTTAAAAAAATAAAGCCTTAATAGTTTAGAATTCAGAGATCAGACTCGATCCACCTTAAAAAGAAAAATAGATATTAAAAAGATTTAAAGCTGCTTGAGGATGAGCTACGCTTTGGCAAAGGGACGTTTTAAAAACTGTGTTATTTTGTTTTTAATTTCCAGTTGATTATCTGTGATTATGTGCTAAAATGCCAAACCTGCACCTCTTTAAAGAAACCGAGTGAAATGCAAAATAAAAAGGCTGCAAATTAGAATCAGCAGAGAAAAGTGCGGCCTGGGGGGGCAAGGATCGTGTAATGTGCTTTTTCCATATCCACCCCGCACTCCTTTTTTTTTTTTTTTTTTTTGCCAATTTGAACGTACACAGAATTATTTACACCTCCAAGGCAACCCAACTGAGCTGCACATCAGTCAATTAGTAAATCAGAAATTTTCTGTGATTCCAGTTTAGCATGGAGTCCTTGGCTCCCTTTGGTCCCCCCCCCAACCCTTCCCCCCTTTTAGTCTCCCATGTTGACAGTGACAAATTACTCCTCTGCTTGGCGAGATTGAAAATTAAAAGCATTTAAAGTTGCTCATGCATTTATGCTAATGAGAAATTCAGATATGATTTGCATGCGAAAGAGGCTGGTCTCATCATTGCCCGCACCACCTCCAGCCCTGCATTTCTTTTGGCTCTTTATCTGTTTTTCTTTTGCATGTTAGCAAAATGTGACATTTGTCAGACTGCAGCTCATATTGGTTTTACTAACAGTATCTTTATGCAACATTTAAGCTTCATTCCACCACTGGGCATCCTGGTCAAATAGGGTCATTGTGTCTGCATGATCACATCACCCTGCAGGAGGAAACGCTCTAAACAGAATAACAACGTGAACTTAATGCTCACGCTGCTTCCAGTCTGCACACGGATAAAGAATTCTCTAACGTTGGCATGGCAAAGTTTAAATCATGGACATTATTCTGTGGGCATAAGCCTCTAAAGTCTAACATTAAAATGTTTGTTTGGATGAAAAAAGAGAAAAAAAAGCTTTGTTTTGTGATAAACATGTCCGGAGGATTAAAACTGTTCTGATTTGTTTTTCCCAGAATACGCTCCAACCACGTCCTCTACTCAGAAAAAAAAAAAAAAGGAAATCAAAGCTTCTTTGAATTAGTTTGTTCCACTGTTGCTGAATGATTGTAACCTTGGAAACAAGATGCATTAATGAAGGTGGAAAATGAAATGGGGAATTTAATTTGTTTCAGTGTTCATAAGCTAGGTGAAATGGATTAGCTTTGATTGAGGTGTGAGATGAAGGAGGAAAGCGCTGACATGACACTTGTATTTGTCACCATGTCATTTCACTGAGGATGCTGCAGCAATTATAAATATGGGCACACAGCAATTAAAAACAGGAGTATTCATTAATAATTTTTATATTAATTTTTCAGCGGCCATGGAAAGTGATTGCCACTGGCTTTCTAATTATGCTGCTTAATTAGAAATGTCAATATTAAGAAATAATTAAACTTGGGACTGCATCAAGTTTGTCAGAAATACTCAGAATGTTATGACCATCAGTCAAACGATGTCTTCTCAAATATATCTCAGAGTGATTTATGAGTTCAAAAGGAAACTTTGACCCATGTAGACTTGTTAGTTACTAGGTTACATGAATATTTTGTCTTTTCATTTCTTTCTGCAAATTCAGATGTTTATTTTTTCTTTTTTAGAGGAAGCTTTAATGTGTAGATGTACAGAAGCTTCAGGCTTTCATTCATATAAAGAAGCTTAAATATTACACAAATATGTTTTTCATTCATGAAAGTTTGGCATTTTTAAGGAATGTTTATAAATGTAGTCATTTTTATTGTAACACTCTTGGTGGCACTAATACAAGAGTCTCACATCCCTGTGGAGGAATTTTGTCCCACTCAACTCTGGAGAATTGTTTTAATGCAGCCACACTGGAGGCTTTTCCAGCATGAACGCTCTGTTTTAATGTCAAAGGTCGGACATTCTAGAGATCAGAATCCATGCTTCCATCAATTACAGCAGGCTGTCCAGCTCCAGACCATCATACTACCACATCTGACTGTTGGGAGGATGCTTTGCAGAAAGAGTTAGTTTTACTAAAGATAAAACGGGACACATACCTTCCAAAAAGTTCCACTTTTGTCTGATCAGTCCACAGAATGTTAATGCAAAGGTTTTAGGGATCTCCAAGATGTTTTTAGTAAACGTGAGACGGGTCCTTTAGAGCTCTGAGGCCATTCTTTGGCGGTAATCAGACCTGGGTGTAGCACAGACCATAAACTAGTACTTTTTCACACAGGACCAGGTTGGTTTGGAAAGCTTTTTTTAAAATCAGATATTGAAACATGTTTGCCAATCGGAAACATTTTAAGTGACAAAAAGCAAAAACAAAAGGTACCCTTATGAAGGGTAAATACTTTTTATACAGCACTGCATCTTTTAATGTTTTGGAAGCAAACAGGTCTTTTGATTACAGGAGCACATTTTCCTTTCTATCTGGCTCTCACACGTAGCAGAATATTGATCGTCACCAGCACCATCACCTGTTGACTGCAGAGGAATTTGATTTGGGAAAAAAAAGACTTGAAAGCATCGGCACCTCAAAGTGACGGCAGCCTCTAATGATAGGATCGGTTTTGGCACAGCGTGTTGGCCACGTTTCCCCTCAAAGCCACGTGTGACAGTTCTTTAATTGGACCGCTCCGTTCCTTCAGAGCTGAAACATGTTACCAGGCAGTAATGCTGGGCTGCTGTGCTGTAATTATCCTGAAATATATGCTCTAATAAAACCAGGGAATCCTATACATCCAGGAAAATGGAGAGCTGCGTGTTCAGCTGAACTGAGCGCTCATGCATGTTAGATAATAAGCATCAGTGTTACAGTAATATATCACTTTTCATCAGACCAGAATGACTTGAGATCTAATTATGTTTGGATCTATAAAGAAAAGCCTCTTGTAAATAAGAGGTTGCATCCTCAACTTTGATAAAAGTGTTTCTTTCTGTTGTCCACACTCCACTGACCGCTTTGAGTAAAAACAGACCCTTGTGAACCAGAGTCCATATAAGAGAGGAGAGCGCCTGTGTGCCTCCTCTCGCCTGTGGCTGCAGATTAGCCACGAGTGCCAGAGGATCGCCCCCGCTCTCTGACAAATGAGAAAAGCCACAGTGGCCCTGGCGAAAGTGACAGGCCAAATGGAAGCAATTCCTCCCGAGGCGGGGGAGAGCAGCTGTGGCCGAGGCCTGCTATGCCTCTCCAGATAGGACGCTGTGTGTGTTTTCTACGTCTGTGCCTATCGAGACGTGGACTGCTAGACGGTGTTTCTCCTTGGCTGTGAAGCACCTGACCTACAGGAAATCCCACGAGTTGCAGATGACCGTGCAGCTTTTACCTGTTGCAGATTCTTTCAGTTTTGGGTTATTTGTTTTTCCATTCTGATCCACTCTTTCTGGACATGTGTTGGTTTGAATTTTTGCATGCAAGTTTGTGCCAAGTTGAAACAAAGCCTGTGCACATGTTGCACGATCAGTTCCTGTCAAGGACCACCACCAAGGTCTGCCAGCCCAGCTTCACTGCAGAGCCCCGTGGACGTGTGAGTAATTAACACTCTGCCCTGATGGATTAAGTGCCTCCCCGCTGAGATCGACTCTGCCTGCTGCGGTTGGCATAGTGACCTGCAAGCAACAAGACACTTTCAGGGGCAGGGATGTAAGAGAACGATGTAAAGATGAAGGAAAATGTTGAAGAAATGGTGGCAGGAATCAGAAGATGTATAACTCTGGGTCAGAGGTCATTCCTGCCACACATACCTGCATCTTCATGCCTTTAGACCTCTCTTTCTCTCCCCTCATTTTCTCTCCCATCACCCAGGGCCAAGTGGATCAGGCTTCACTTCGACACAGCGTCATAATTACTCCACGCTGGAAAAATCAATTACAGCCGAGCCCCACTGTTTCCAGAATGAAGCCAAACATTAAAGTTTAAAAATCCAGAATTATTAAAAAGCCATGCTCTCAGTGACACATACAGAATATTTACTGTTAACAAATACGTTAATAACTCCAGCCCAGATTATTAATTCATGGAGCGCTGGCTCTGTGAGACTTCTCATGGTTAATTTCGCTGCCTTTATACATTGTTAAATATGCATCACTTTGACTGTTCTGTATGAGCGCTCAGCAAATGTGACAGAATTTTGAGTTCTTGAAATAGTCCAAGCTATTTTTTATGTTGACATAATGATACTATTGAATTGTTCTGTATATAAACGGGTGCATTTTCCTGTGTGCATTATGCTGATGTGTGTTTGTTGGTGTAGCTTGATGCAGCAGATCAGATCTGATCCAATGATTCTTGGAACAGAGGAGCCTCTGGAAGGAAAACACACACTGATGAGCTTTTCACTGGTTATATTTGTACCTCAGACAGGCTCAGTAAATAAAGATAAGATGGCTCTTTATTGTCATTGCACAGTCATACTTTGTATAAAAATAGAGTGGAATTGGAGTACTCTTCCACAACAGCACAAAAGAATATAAAAAAACAAGCAGCATTTATAGTGTGCAGAAAAAGAGAATACAAGTATGAAGAAAGATATGATATATATAAGGGCTGCACAATTCTGGATCAAACGAGAATCACAATTTTTTTTTTTTTTTTGCTTGGAATTGAGATCACGATTCTCTCACAATTTTTTTCCAATATAAATATTTATAACACATTACCTGCACATCAACTTCGTCACAGCTGACACTGAACATAAAAACAATAAATGTCTCTTGTCTTCTCTTACGTACACAAACGTTGAATAATTTCAGCTATAATACCAATTTTGAACTTTGTCATTTGAGGAGAAAGAGGAGCGCTTGTTTTCATGCAGATTATGTCCCAGATCAAATGCGGTACAATCATCATCTTCTTTTTTAAAGAATTGTTGTCATTTGGGAATGAGATTGCATACAAGTCTGAATTGAGATCACGATTTTTTAACGATTAATTGTGCAGTCCTATAATGTGCAAAGATAAACAAACTATTGGGCCCTGTGACAGTGGTGTCCAGCAAGTTTGAGTTGTTTCTGTGCTCCAACACACCTGATTGAATGGCTGAATCACCTGCAGAAGCTCTTTAATCAGTCACTGACTGGTGTTGAAGCAGAGAAACCTCTATATGCAGAAACCAGCCCTCCAGGACCAGGACTGGGCACCACTGCTCCTCTGAAACCCATTTTCAAAATTAGGTTGTTTTTTTTCCCCACAAAATTTGTTTTTTCCGTTTTTCCTATTTTTTATAATCTTGTAATTTTATTTTATTTTTTTAATCAAAAACATGTTGTCCAAAAGGGAAAACTAAGGGGAAAATATATTTTTGGAAAAAAACAGATTCCGAAGGAGGTTTTAAAACATATTTTGCTTATTGCATTTATTCTAACATATTTCTGCGCAGATTTTCAGGATAAAAAATATCAAATTTTGCTTCTGAGATTCATGCTGCCGCTTATTTCTTGTGAGCAGAAAACTATGAATGTATACAGTCAGTGCATTAAAAACCAAATAATAATCTACTGTATTAATGTTTTTAAATTGAATTAAATGGGACAGAAGACTGGGTTGATTGAATTGAAAACAGTGTTGTAGAACCTGAAATAGTTCACAGCTTCTGGAGGAAGAAAAAGTTCCTGCAGTCTGTAAATTGGCTCTCAGATAAGGTAGAAAGGAAACAATTGCCCTTTACCTCTGAGGTAGCATGTCATCGCTCTGAAATTCACTACTGGGCAGATTAAGGTCAAGTATGCCATTCCCCTCCTTTTTTCCTCTCTCCTCTGAAGGGAACAGAGGGAGGGCGAATACAATGATGACATGGAGAGAGAGAGGGAGGGAGAGTGCTGAAAGTGGGATTCTGAAGGTCTTTGAAACAGGTTTTACACCCATCCCCGCTAGTTTTCCTCTCTCGCTCTGAGAGCTGTGTTGATAGTGGCTGCTTGTCAAGGAGAATGAGCCCACCTGCTCTTTGTAACCCGGTCCTGCTGGTTCAGCTCATAGCCTCGACATAAATAATAAAGGAACATGAGTCGGGGGTTAGTAGTGGCCTTACGTTCTGCTTGTCACTGCATTCCTAATGTAGCTGTAAAGGCTACGAGGATTTATGAAGGAATACATTCATACTCTGCTGATTTATCTGCCTGTTAATGAATTACAGCGTCTGAAGTTTTTAAGAGTTTTGCACATTTTCATTTATTTTATTTCAAAATCCATTTCTCATTATTATCCAGGACATCAAATAAGTGTAAAGCAGGAACACGTTTATGAAAATGTAAAAATCTAAAGATGCAGCTTCTCATTGTCTGAGAATTATTGGTGTTTTTTCTTTGTATGTTGATGGAAGCTATGCATCATTTTCTTATCCAGCTACACATCTGTGTGTGGCTCAATCATAGCTCAGTTTTCAATCCTATGAGCCTATATAACCTGACTGTGGCTCAGGGGTAGAGGGGCCGTCTATCATGTGGGACACCAGGGTTCAAACCCCAGCCCTAGACACATGCAGAAGCATCCATGGGCAAGGTACCAACCCCCTAACTGCCCTCAGGTTTTCCTTGGAAATAAAATTCTCAATCTCAGTGGAATAATACCTGATTAAATACATAATGGTTAAAAAAGTGACCTTTTGTGGCTGAAAATGTCGATTATTTGCATTTTTGTTGTATTTTTACTTAAAGCAAATTAAACATAAATCACCTGAGTAGATTTTCCCTGAGAAATGAGACCAAAAAGCTGTAAATGATTCCAACTTGAGTGTGAAACATAAACATCTCTAAATATTTAAAAACTGTACAGTCATGCTGCTCTCTTTAAATAATTCTGACCCCACATTTGACTTCTATATAATGTTAAAACTGTGTCATTAAGTATTTGCTCTTCACAGATGATAAATCAATGAAACAGAAGTGGCAGAGACTGCCAATTGTAATTACAGAATCAATTGACACACAATTAAGTCTTTTGATTGAGTGGATTGTCCTGTCAATCAGGGAAAAGCCTCCTGTACGTTCAGTAATGTGTGAGTGTGTGAGTGAGTGAGTGGCATAACGCTTTCCTTTTACGTGTCAAGGGCACATTTACCAAGTCTGTCAGCAATTAAGAACTATAATGTGCTGAGTCGAGCGCGGCAACAAAATAGGCAGCAATTTCTTCTGCTCCCGTTGGAAAATTATGCTTATCAGGTACCTCGCCTCGACAGAGGTGAAGGGTCGGCCTGAGCAGACAAGCATTATTTCTCCATATAATTGAGAGAAGTTTGGATTTAATTGTATAATTAATCTTGTCAAATTAAGTTGCACAGAAGTTCAACCCCTAAATTGGGCAGTCTGGAATATTTTAAATTGCGTTAATGTGAAATCTGGCTCCAGAATGCACTTTGTTCTTCTCTGCTGGTATGAAGTGAGTTTTTATCCACCGTGAACACGATGTGCTGTAATAACCCGGTAGTAGTTCTTATCACACTCTTCTTTTATGTGATTAATTTCCTTAAGGAGTAATTGCATTTTTTTTTAACAGCCTTATTTTATTGTATGACTTATTAATAATCGGTGAAGTTAAAATATGAAGGGAAACTACATGGTGACGCTCATTGAACTTAACATGAGAAAATGTCATTTAAACTGTATTCTAGGACCATCATTATTCAGTCTTTATCCATATTTTCCTCCGGCCTCTAACTTCTTTATATTACATTTTTATTTACTTAGCTGTTATAATTATCCAGTTGCTAAAAAATACTTTATGATCCAAGTGTTTACATCAGGATTACGAAGGTTTTACTTCTTTTTAGTAATGATCGTGTCGGCTCATGTATGAGAATCTGGAAGGAAAAAATACAATTTTCTGTGTCACTGAGCAGCTTCATTTCCCTTGTTCTAATTTAGTTTTTATTATCTGTAAAGCTAATAACTGTCAGTTATTAGCTTTACATTATGAGCCACACTGTTCACATCAAATTCTGCAAGGGATGAACCAAATGATCGACAAATACTTCATTATTTCAGTAATCATAATTACCCATTAAGAGTTCACTCAATATATTCATTATGGCTCGTTATAGCCATAAAATAAATTAATGACTATTTGAATATTTGATAGGCATTACAGTGATTTGTTTTATTTTAGAGGAAAAATCATCATTTTTACAGCATTTTAACAGAAACGTAACAAAAAAAAAGTTCCAGCTAAAAAAAATAACTATGTCCTTCTGTTTTGATCAGTGTTGAATGTTATAAAGTTTATACATGAAGCACAGTTTAATGGTTTAAAGCTCTTAATCTGAATGTTTACTGATAAATTAAATCAGATTAACTCTTCGCTGCCTTTGCTCCCATGTGCATCAGCAGCTTAATGTGATTGTTTTGTATTTTTAAAAAGCACATAATTAATAATCTATATCATTAACTTCAGGGTGCTACTTTTTATCTCTGGGTAGCTAAAGTTTATTTATTGCTCTGAGCTCTAGTTTATCTGATTAAGTTTTCCAAAGTGCTTTTGTTGTTCCTCTTTATGTTTTTTCTTTAGAAAACTCGATAAATACCTAAATACCGTTAAGTCTCATCAGCACCATCGTTTTCTCTGTGTCTGATGTTGGCTCCTATATTTACTTTCATCAATAAAGGCCTTTTTTGTTTTGTATTCACATGGTGAATTTTCATTTGTAGCCACCAGTAAATGTTTTCCAGAACATTTCGAGCCTCTTTGAACCTTCTTGATAGCAGCTGGGTGGCTTTAATCAATGCTAGTCTCCATGTTGCATTGACATGTGTACATTAGTGCTTTTCGGCACACTGGCTGAGCCATACCTGTGATTATGATCTGAGTAGCGCTAATGTGAGCAGATCTTTATAACACCTGCTGAGTATTGTCTTATTGATGTTAAGGTCCTCTCTCTCTCTGATTGAGCTAACGGAGCTTCATGTCTGTAATTAGCTGGTCTAAATTTAAAGGCTCAAACTCGGATTATGAGACAATAAAAGCACCCCACTGAATTTAAAAAAGGGTGATGAATTTTAAAATGTATTTTGGTCATCTCAGAGCAGACATAGCAACATTTTTACGTACTTTTATTTAAATTATTTAGCATTACTGTGTATAAATGGTTCTCAGACTGTGGTTTAAGAGGTGGTACTCAGGACTCCTCCAGTTCTGATGTCAACAAAACTCAGCAGAGTATTTGTTTGTTGTAATGTTTCTTGATAATGTCTTATTTCCAGTTTCTTATGAGCAGCTGAGCTGAATCCATCTGATCAGATTCTGCCTTCAGCAGCTGGATCATAAAGTCAAAGAGAAGATGAATGGTGCTGATTGTTCTACTGATGGTTTTTAATGGAGGCAGTGTGATGGTTTGGGACAGAATCTCCCTCACTGGAAAAATGAGGCGTGTCATCAATGGAAACCATACATCTCCACAATCTGGGACCAGTCTCTACCAATGCTCACCTATAAGACTGGTGTTCACCACTACCTTCAGAATTTGGGAGTGGGGAAGTTGGAATGGCCTCTTCTGTGCTGTTCATGCCAAAGAGATCAACACAACTACATTAGTGACAAATGTTGGGTACAGTATGTGATGCTGTCCCACAGCAAAGTGCCACCATCCAACTGGTGTCAAGCATGATGAGTTTGTGGCTGTCTCTAATGTCTTGTTTCTTTAGATTTCAATCATCCAGTGGGGCGGCGTGTAGCTCAGTAGGTAGAGTGGCGCTGTGTTCTTGGGCAAGACACTTCACCCACCTTGCCTACTGGTGGTGGTGGGAGGGGCTTGGTGGGTGCAGGTGCTTGACGCCTCCGTCAGTGTGCCCCAGGGCAACTGAGGCTAATTTATCACCACCAGTGTGTGAATGACTGTTGTGTTGTACAGCACTTTGGGGAGTGTAGAACACTCTAGAAAGCGCTCTATAAATACAGGATATTTACCTCCCAATCTAATAAACACCAACCAAGTCGATATCAAATTCAAATCGCTAACACTAGCATTCAAAGTCCTGAAATGAACATCTACTTGAATCTTCTTACTAAGGCTAACGTCACAACTCGGTCACTCTGTTCATCAAAGGATCATCAACTAGCAGTTCCTACACCACGCTGGGACAGTCCAGACTCTTCTCATGTGTCGTTCTACGATGGTGGAATGACCTACCAAGCTACCAGAACCTGTCCATCTTCAAGAAACTCCTAAAGACCCAGCTCTTCAGAGAACATCTTCTAGACTAGCTCCTACCTTCCCTACTCTGTACTCTCTTCATGCACTTCAGTGTTCTTTTTTCCCTCTCAGTCACCTTAGAGACTAGTGTAACACTAGTAGATGGTCTAACACTAGTAGTGTTAGACCATCTAAGTAGTTTGTTTAGTGTTAATGTCAGGGTTAGTTGTTTGTTAACCTCAATGGTAACTTCTTGGTTGCAATATCATTTGTAAGTCGCTTTGGATAAAAGCATCTGCTAAATAAATAAACATATCAGAATAAGCTGTTTGACAGAGAAGGCTTAAAGTTGTATCTGTTGATCAACCCACAAATGCATTTTCCTTACAAATGTGGCTCCATTTATAGAAAATAAACAGCTTTTCCTATGTTAAGCATGGTTACAACTGTCATAATCTGAGGTTTTGTGAGGATCCTGGAGCAACACAACAGTCTGAGGGAAGCAAGAGGTAAGTAAAATAATGTTTTTATTGTGAGGTTTTGGTGGTGTGGAGGCGGATCCGGGAGGATCCGTGGGATCCTGGTACAGGAGACTTCTCTGAGAGGAGAGAGGAGAGTGAGTAACTGGAGATGAGGATAATACGTGCTGAGATGAGTTTAGAGTGGAGGTTTTACCAGTAGGATGAAGATGGGGTCTTGGGGAGGTTTTGTCTGTCCTGGGTGAGGATGGTTGGAGCGGTGGTGAGGAAGGGAGTGGAGGCAGCTGGCTGGCAGGGGGACAGGCAGACCAGGCGGACATGAGACTGAGGAGGACTCCGGGGGATCTTGAGGTGGACGACGCCGGGTAGATGGACTGGTGGAACAAGAACAGAGAATTATAAAAAGTCAAAGACGAGATATCAAGGGAAGACCTGTGTTTACCACTGGTGAGGTGGAAAAGACTGGCGTCGTCCCTCTGTGGATCTGCTCCTTAAGAAGGGTCCTCCTCTGATGACGCTGATGAGCTGCAGCTGGGAGCTGCAGCTGGAGAGAATCTGCCTGCCACGCCCTGAGGGAAAAACACAGACTGCCTGCAGGCACCCAGGACATGACAGTACCCCCCCCTCAACGGACGCCACCTGGCGGACGAGCGGAGGTCGACGGAGCAGACTGCTCGAAGTCGGCAATGAGAGTGGGGTCCAGGATAAAGGACCGAGGAACCCAGGACCGTTCCTCGGGACCGTAGCCCTCCCAGTCCACCAGAAACTGGAAACCACGACCACGGGGCCGAGAGGCGAGGATGCGGCGGACCGTGTAGGCGGGATGGCCGTCGATGACTCGGGCAGGAGGAGGGGGCTCCGCCGGAGGGGCCATAGGAGAGGACTGGACAGGTTTAATCCGAGAGACGTGGAAAGTGGGATGGACCCGGAGGTGAGACGGAAGGGCAAGACGCACCGCAGAAGGGCTCAGGACCGCCTCGATGGGGAAGGGGCCAAGGAAGCATTGGGAAAGCTTCCGGGAACCGGACCTGAGGGGAAAGTCCTTAGAGGACAACCAGACCTTCTGACCAACAGTGTAGGCCGGAGCAGGAATGCGTCGACGGTCAGCGATGCGCTTGTTTTGGGCCGATGTGCGTTGAAGGGCGGCCCGGGTCTGATCCCAAACCCGACGACACCTATTGAGGTGAGTACGAACAGAAGGCAGGGCAGAATCAGGGAAGGTAGATGGAAGGAGGGAAGGCTGGAAGCCCAGGGAGGCTTCGAAAGGAGAGATGCCAGAGGCTGCGGAGATGTGAGAGTTGTGAGCATATTCAATCCAGACCAGGTGCTGGCTCCAGGTTGTGGGATTAGCAGAACAGAGACAACGAAGCATGTTTTCGACCTCTTGATTGAGGCGTTCACACTGACCGTTAGTCTGCGGGTGGTAGCCGGACGTCAGTTGGGGTTTGGCGCCCAACAGGGAGCAGAATCCTTTCCAGACCTGGGAGGTGAACTGGGGTCCCCTGTCCGATAGGATCTCCGTGGGGATACCATGAAGACGAAAGACATGCTGAATGAGGAGACGAGCAGTAACCGCAGCAGATGGGAGTCTGGATAGAGCAACAAGATGGCATGCCTTGGAAAAACGGTCAATAATGGTAAGGATGACTGACCTGTTGTTGGAGGTCGGCAAGCCAGTAACAAAGTCGAGAGCGATGTGGGACCAAGGACGTGTGGGAATGGCGAGTGGCTGAAGGAGACCCGAAGGGGGCCGATGAGAGGTCTTGTTTTTTGCACACGTAGCACATGCCAGCACGTAGTCCGTGACATCCTTATTGAGGGATGGCCACCAGAAGTACCGGCGTAGAAGCCCAATGGTACGGCTGGCCCCCGGGTGACACGAGAAGCGGGAGGAGTGTCCCCATTGGAGGACTGAAGGGCGGACCGTGACAGGAACAAAAAGACGACCAGGGGGTCCACCTCCGGGATTGGGGTCCAGCAGGAGTGCGGCTCGGACCCGGTTTTCCAGGTCCCAGGTCAGTGCACCAATGGTGCAAGTCTGAGGCAGGATGAGTTCAGGACCTTCAGGAGAGCTGTCAGGGGAAAACTGACGGGAGAGAGCATCAGGTTTAATATTTCTGGTACCTGGGCGATAGGTGATGGTGAAGTTGAACCTCGAGAAAAAGAGAGACCAGCGGGACTGTCTGGAGTTTAGGCGTTTGGCGGTTCTGAGGTACTGTAGGTTCTTGTGATCTGTCCATACGATGACCGGGTGTTCAGTGCCTTCAAGCCAGTGCCTCCACTCCTCCAGTGCCAGTTTGATGGCCAACAACTCCCTGTCTCCGACGTCATAATTACGTTCTGCAGGGGAGAAACGTTTGGAGAAAAAAGCACAGGGATGGAGTTTACCGTCAGAGGTAAGTAAAGGCAGAGAGTACTTGTTTTTTACCGTGATTTGGTTGAGTCCCCGGTAGTCAATGCAGGGTCTGAGACCGCCATCTTTTTTGGAGACAAAGAAGAAACCAGCCCCAACAGGCGATGAAGATGGACGAATGAGACCCGCCTGCAGGGATTCATTTATGTATGTCTCCATAGCGGTTCGTTCAGGCCTGGACAGGTTGTAGAGGCGACCTGAGGGGAGTGGAGCCCCGGGGAGCAGGTCAATAGCACAGTCGTAGGGCCTGTGTGGAGGGAGAGAAGCAGCTTGCTCTTTACTGAAGACTTGGGCTAGACCATGGTACTCGGGCAGAACGAGCTCTAGGTCAAGAGGAGGGCTGCTGTGGGACTCGGGACTCCCAATACGGAGAACAGCAGAGCGAAGACAGGTAGAAGAACAATAGGGACTCCAGGCTTCGATACGGGACTCAGTCCAGTTTATCTGAGGGTTGTGTAATCTCAACCAGGGATAGCCTAGGACCACAGGGCAGGAGTTGGTAGGAAACACTAGGAACTCGAGCTCCTCCTGATGGTTACCGGAGGCAGTGAAGAAAAGGGGAAACGTGCGGTGTGTAATAGTGACTAGGGGGTGTCCATCTAGTGCACTCACAGACAGAGGAGGTTCCAGTGGTCGAACAGGGACTTGTAGCTGGTTAACAAGTGTGGGATTTATGAGGTTCTGTTCAGCACCAGAATCAACTAGGGCTTGAACAGGGAGTTGATGTTGGTTGTGCTGGAGAGTTATGTTGAGGGTGAATCGAGGCTTATCAGAGTTGGCGCATCCACCCACCAATAACCTCGGTTCTATTGGCGGGCGACCCCGTTTGGGGCGTATGGGACAAGAAGAGAGGTGATGTGAGGGGGAGCCACAATACATACAGCAACCTGAGGTTCGTCTGCGAGCCTTCTCCTCAGGGGTGAGATGGGTCTGGCCCAACTGCATGGGTTCAGAGTGATCCTGTTCAGGTTCAGGCTGGTTATGTTTGGGGCGAACAGCAAGCAAAGAGTCGGGAGCCGGCATGAGAGGTGGTTTGGGTGAAACAACAGGGCCACGACCTCGTTCGGTGGCCCTTTCACGCATCCTGGCGTCGATGCGACCAGCCAGGCTGATGAGTTCCTCCAGGGTCTTAGGTGGGTCCCGGTAGGCAATCTCATCCTTTATTCGGTTGTTAATGGCGTGCCAGAAAGCCCCCTTCAACGCCACCGGGTCCCAGCCAGACTCCGCTGCAACAGTCCGAAACTCAACGATAAAGGTTGACATGGGACGGTTACCTTGGTTTAGGGTCCAGAGGCGCCTGGCAGCAGCATCAGGGTCTGTGTCTCCAGTGAAGGTCTGTTTGAATAGACTCAGAAACAGATTGAAAGGGAATGACTGTATGTTGTCTATTGTAATGACAGACTCCACCCACTGGAGGGCGCTGTCTCGGAGGAGACCGACTATGAATGAGATCTTACTTTCATCGGAGCTGAACCTCCGGGGTGATTGACGGAAGGTTAGCGAGCACTGGAGGAGAAACCCACGAGCTCTATTAACATCCCCAGAGAAAGGAGCCGGAGAGGGGAGACCGACGTCAGACTGAGGCGATGAGGAAGCCGCCGCGTCATCAGGAGCCTGTCGCGGCTCGTCCGGTATGGGACCGGCTGGGGAGGAGGAAACAGAGGGGTTAACAGCGTCTTTACTCACAGCTTCCTTAATGAATTGTTGGAGGGAATCGAAGTTTTGAGCCTGGGTCTGGAGCTGTTGGGTCACTGTTTGAAATCGGATCTGGAGCTGTTGAGCCAGCTGTTGGATCAGGGTTTCATGGCGGCCGAGAGTCGCGCCCTGGTGGGCGACAGCGTTATGGAGTTGTGTCGCAGGATCCAAGTGGCCAGTCTTTTCTGTCATAATCTGAGGTTTTGTGAGGATCCTGGAGCAACACAACAGTCTGAGGGAAGCAAGAGGTAAGTAAAATAATGTTTTTATTGTGAGGTTTTGGTGGTGTGGAGGCGGATCCGGGAGGATCCGTGGGATCCTGGTACAGGAGACTTCTCTGAGAGGAGAGAGGAGAGTGAGTAACTGGAGATGAGGATAATACGTGCTGAGATGAGTTTAGAGTGGAGGTTTTACCAGTAGGATGAAGATGGGGTCTTGGGGAGGTTTTGTCTGTCCTGGGTGAGGATGGTTGGAGCGGTGGTGAGGAAGGGAGTGGAGGCAGCTGGCTGGCAGGGGGACAGGCAGACCAGGCGGACATGAGACTGAGGAGGACTCCGGGGGATCTTGAGGTGGACGACGCCGGGTAGATGGACTGGTGGAACAAGAACAGAGAATTATAAAAAGTCAAAGACGAGATATCAAGGGAAGACCTGTGTTTACCACTGGTGAGGTGGAAAAGACTGGCGTCGTCCCTCTGTGGATCTGCTCCTTAAGAAGGGTCCTCCTCTGATGACGCTGATGAGCTGCAGCTGGGAGCTGCAGCTGGAGAGAATCTGCCTGCCACGCCCTGAGGGAAAAACACAGACTGCCTGCAGGCACCCAGGACATGACAACAACAAATAATCAACCAGGTACAAACACCCTTAGGTTTAACAACAAGCTGAACCGTGATGAAGGGCTAAAATGGACTGAAATGGCCAAAAGAAGAGAGACTCAAATAAATTACTGTACTGGCTTCAAATGGAAACTACTTGAGACAAATTTGCAGTGGAGAATATTTCAAGAACCACTGTGGAAATTGGGAGTCTGCAGTGATGAACAGATCTGGATACTCGACCAGCATCTATAAAGTCTCTAAATAAATTCTGCAAACTAACTAAAGGTAAAAAAACGAGAAAATGTAATTTAGTTCACCTCGGATTTGTAATCATTTGTTGGAAGGCAGAGAAAGAGCCAGGATGAAGGTTTGTTGTGGTGTTTTTAGCACTAAATGCTTAAAACCATCACATCCATGGACCCTTCAGCTCAACCAAGGTTAGATGTGTGTTTGTTGTATCACCCTGAATCAGCTCGATTCCACAAAAAGGCGAGAGGCTGGTAGTGTCAAAGAAGAGCCCTCTCCCTTATTTCAATGTTAAAATTATGAAGTTTTTTTTTTTTATCAAAGTATTTTTGGATTTGTTGTTAGAATTTCTGGTTATTTCTTCAATAGTAGACCTTTGGGTTCATTCAGTGTTTCCACAATTATGACGAGACCAAAATCAGACCAGCTGAAGACGACCAGGGTTCGAGAGAAAAAGAAATGAAAGAAGTGGATTTATTTTTCAGGTTAGTTTAGGCATTGAAAGAGATCAGTCAGTCAGCCTGTTTATCTCAAATTCTTATTTAGTAAATGCTTGTGCCACTGGTTTTAACATCTTAATGGTGATACTTGGAGTGCTCATTTTCTTAGGTTGGTTACAAATAGCAGAGAACAATTGCTGAAGGTGATTAAACTAAAAAAACATTAATTTTCGAGCAGAATGAGAATGCAAACGCATGTCCGATTGTCTACCGCCATAAGAACGTGACGCCCCTGAGGGTATTAGCCGGCATAATTCTCATCTTAACACAACGACCTTACTCTGCTGTTGTTGTCAGATTCGGTAGCAGCAGATGCGCGAGACGAGCTGGTAAAGTCTCCTTCGGCTCGTCTGAATGCCAACTGTGCACACGAGCTTTCAAAGGGCCCTTTTTTATGTCTGTGACGTACGAGTGTTTCTGTGTCGACAGCATCTCACGGAGAGAAACGCCACTCCAGCACAACCCTGCTGTCACCCACAATGCAGATGGAGAATCTGCCCTCGTGCACTTTCCCTGAAGTACACACTTAGAATGATGACTCTATTCTGCACTGCTCTGTGTTTTTTATGTAGTGTGCTTTCTATAAGTGGGGAGATGTACGCTTGCCGGCGTTGAGTATTCTGGAGAGTGGTTATTTTTAGAGTCCGAGTTTCTCTTCCATCTTTCTCTGGTCCCAAACTGAAGCAGCAGTCTTTGTGAGAAATCCATTTGTGGTTCCTAGCTGAATTTAAAACTTTAAAAGGGGTTGGAGGGTTTCCCCCCCTCAGAGGGGATGTGCATTCCTCTCCCTGCAGAAAACATATGGATAGTATTATTGCAGCATGGGAAAGTGATCTCAGACTGTCCTCTCAGTTTCAGTCTGTTTAACCTTTTACTCTCAATCCTCCCATGATATTTAGCAACAATTCGTTGCTTTATAGTGTTGTGAAATTGAATCTTTCTGCTGTTGAAGAATCCATGCTTTATTTGGCTTCCTCCCCTTTTCCCAAACCAACTTTGATTGTTCAAGGAAATCTTGTGAAATGCAAATGGGGCCAAACAGAATGTAATTGCTGCTGTGTGATGATTACGAGGGAGAACTAATGATGTCCCGACACTAAGGTCAGGTTGGGTTTAATTAGAAGACGCACAATCAGTGTCACTCATGTCTTATGCTCTCCTGTTCCTGGTGCTGCCTGGGCCTGTGCCAGCATGCTCTCCGAGAGAATTTAAAGAAAATTGGCTGCTGATATGAAAGCGAAGGGCTCTTTTGTTCAGACCCAGGCAGTTTTGGAAATGGAGCCCCAGAAGATGCATGTTTGTCTGCAGATAAAGGTGGAGGTTAATCAGCGAAGCCGAATGAGAGCGGTTACCATTTGTGCTCATGCAAACATTCGGAAACTCCTGTGATGGATTTAACTAAGCACGTGCAAACTGCAGAGGCAAACTGAAACCCCTCCCGCACTTCTCGTTCTTAACCGTGAGTTATTGTTCTGCAGGAATACGTTGCACAACCGAGTGAATTACCAAAACAAGGAGACCAGATCGGACAGATGAATGAGACCAGCCAAGGAGAATAACTGTGGCCAACATTCCTGATTATCCAATCAGCGATCCAAAAACATCAATTCCATCTCGTCAATAGATAATTAAGAGGGATAATTGGCTGGCTGCTCTCTGGGCAGACATGCACTGCTGGTAACGTTCCATCCCTTACCTCAGCATTACACACACAAACACACACACAAAGCGGGGACATCTGTCTGCTGAAGGTCAGCTTTATATCTGCTGCAACAGGATGGTCTTTAACGTCCATCTTATTGTACAGAAAATATTTTTGAAATCGATTTTTTTAAATGTTTTCAATTTGAATCCAGTCAGGGCTATTTCCATGTGACCTTTGTGGTTTTTAAACTACTTATATGGATTATTTAACCTGACAATTTAACGCCCATTTCCTCCAGTTTGACTCTTCACCTCTTCAAGACCGGAGTTGTTTTTTTTTTCTTTTTAATTCTCTTCCAACCTGCTCGGCGCTGTTCATCCCTGCTTCATACATGAGTGTCTCTGAAGTACAGGCCAGCAGATTTAACCAGACAGGACTCCAGATTTAAAACATTGACCTGCTTGGTCCCAACAGCTGTGTGCTAATCCATCCCATTGCTCCGACTGTCCTCCCCCTTTTTACTGCTCTAGTGAATAGCAAGATCCTTAATGTGTGAGATCAAGAGGAAAATAAGACTCTCCAAATGGAATTGAAACACTTGGAGGGACTGCTTGCAGCAAAGGGTCCCGACAACATTAAGGGCCAGAATAAGACTAAGGAATTGGACTGTAATTCCTTTTCCAGTTATTAGCCAGTCCCAGCATGCTTTTCTCTGTTTGCTTCACTTCTCTCCACCTTTTAAGATTATTTCATTAATTCACAAACAGAAGCCCTTTTACTTTATTCATCTGAGGGGGGGGGGGGGGGGGGGG
>SSNR01000090.1:503585-574224 GCA_006937965.1 Callopanchax toddi | reverse complement strand
GGGGGGGGGGGGGGGGGGGGGGGGGGGGTCCAGCATTACTGGAGGAACAGATCTGTCCATTCGACCTTTCTTATAATTTGCAGCATTTTCATGTTTTATTTATATTCAGAGAAGCTGCCCGGTCTCGTATATCACAGGCCCAACGAGGCAAGGCCAGTAGGGGTGTATCGATTTGGGCTGCTTGTGCAGCCCTACCCCTACAGCCCCAGCTTTGCCCCTTGCAGTTTGTATTCATCTCAAGCTTTTAGCCCTCTAGCCCTTGTGCACTGGCTCTCATTCAATGGCCTCTTTCTTGGCTCACACAAGGCCCAATCCCATTCCCATGCATTCAATATTCCCATTATAAGCTCATTAGTCTAGTCATTGTTTGGGGGCTCATTAATAGGATATCTATCGTCTTAGACACCTCTGAATTACCATGTCACAGCGTGGCCCTTTCCAGAGAATCAACAGTGGGGTGGATTTGCAGAGTTGTGTGTGACCATGTGTGTTTTGGTGCTTCTGTGTGCCGTGTTGACCTTGAGTTTGCTGACAAGCCAGCCCCTCTAGAAACCTGCTGACACACTTCATGTAGAAACACACGCACCTTCACACGCACAGCCTCGGTTCCCCGCCTACTCGCTCCCAGAGGTTTGTCCGTCAGTGATGCAGTAGACAGCAGTGAGAGTAAATCAGGGGGGTGGGGCCGGATCAGGGTTTTTAACATGCGAAGCAGGTCCTCCCATGCGTTCGCATTGATCCTCCAAGGGTTCTGTGGCCCGCTTCTTTCCTTTCTCTCTCCGGCAGTGGAGGCCATTCATCACAGAAGCCATGACTGGAGAGCTCAAACAGTTACTCTGTCAGAAAATGGGCTGGGCCAGGCCAGGCCAGGCCACGCCAAACCTGCATTTCTTCCATCTGAACACAGGAATCATCCAGCTGTTCTTCCTTTAACTGCTCAGTAGAGGTTCTTTTCACTTTTTGTACTTGCAAAGAGAAAAAAAAGACTTCAACATGTAAGCTGAAAATAAATTCTATTCGGCTGGAAATGTGGCATAAAGCCAAGAAAATATATAAATCTGGACTTCCAGGTCAAGTTTCTGTGTCAGTGTTTTTTGGTAGGTCTATTTCTTGGTTTTTGGGGTGTCCAGCAATGTCTTCCTGCCTCCTGCCACACCTAGGTCCTCCCCCGCACACTCATGTTTGATTGATAGTGACTTTCGACGCCATGGGGAGATGTGCATCCCAGCTGGGCTGCCAAGGATTCAGCCTCAGCCTAAGTTTGGGCCATGACAAGGACGAACACGGAGAGAGATGGATGGATGGTGGGAGGAAGCAAAACAGGCCTGAGCACTGGATGTGTTTTAAATAACTTTGACAGAGGAGTTTGAACTGTCTCTCAGGGCTGGAGCTAATCTGATGTGAGAGGATGCCACACTGAGGCTGATAGGACACAGAGATAGAGGAGGGGAGGGAAAGGCAGAGCGGGGGAGAGAGAAAGGGTAATAGAGGTGCTCACTCAGCTGGTGGGAAATCTGCCCTCTACATCTTTTCATCTCTTCAACCTCTCTCCTTCTCACTTTGCCCCTGCCTCCCTCACCCACTTACATCCATTTACCGCCAACCCCCCCCCCCATCCACTTCTCTCTCTGCCATCCCTTTCACACTTTGCGTCACTCTCACCTCCCTCCATCTCTCTCCCTGTCGTCTCCTTCCCCATCTCCCCCTGCCATCGCCTCTCCCTCCCTCTGTCTTTCACAGACGATTTAGGAAGTCACAGCCTCTCCCTTCCATTTATGAAATTGCTCATGTTATTTCCTGCCCCTCACCCCTCGTGGCCATGCAGCTATCCCTCATAAGTCCTGGTGAATGCATCCTCTCTGTGCACACAGCCCCCTCACAACCTCCATTTAGAAGACGCACAGTCAGTGGTGAATGCTTTAAAAATAAAAATATATATTTGTAGGGTAATATTCTTACGCGTGTGGTTTGACCCTGACCCTGTGACCCTGCTACAACAGTGAGCAGCCACTTTTAATCCCCACCTGTGGAGTATTGTTTACCCCATCTCCCTCTGGCTACAGTGCATCAATTTTTTTCCCTTTGGCTGCATTTTTTATGGCTTACTGCTCTGTGACTATCACTTTTTATGAGCGGTGTTCAAGATCTCCCAGTCAGACATACAGAACCTTGAAAAAAAAAAAGAAATCTGCATATTGTCAGGAAGCACTGCTGCTTCTTTGAGGCCTTTTAATAATAATTTAATTCAGCCCCAGCTGAAGCATTTGGCCACTTGGGGGCAGTGAAGCAAGGTATAAACGTGACTCTATCCTTGAATAATGAAGTTAAGAACTGAATGTTGCACATAGTATAAATGACAAAAATTGGAAAAGTTTATAATTTGAGTCCCTTTTAACAAAATGATAAGTTAGACATGGTTAGAGTCTAGATTTAGGTCGTTTTATAACTTTTAAACAGCTGTTTGCCAATATTTGTTGATTTTTTTTGTCATAAACAATGATGCTGCTGCAGCAAAACAAGAAAAAATGTTAAGTTTTGGCTTCAGCAGTTCAAACTATGTTTAAATGTTTTATGATACTATAGTACGCTGCTCAAAAATTAAAAACAGTTTTTGATCAATCTGGTATTTGGTCAGGTATAACTTCTGGGACATTGATCTGGTCAGTTAAGTAGCAGAGGGTGCTGTTAGTCAGTGTCAGCTGTTTTAGTGTTAATAAAATTCCCAGGTACAACAAAGGGGCAATAATAAGACAACCCTAAAAGTAGGAATGGTTTTGCAGGCGGAGGCCACAGACAATACCTGGACCTTAGAGGTTGCACAGCCCAACTCCACATCACACCTGTCATTACCAGAAGGTTTGTTGTCTCTCCTAACACAGTCTCAAGAACAAGACATCAGAAGACAGGCTGTTACTCTAGGAGAGCTGGACAGGGCGGTCGGAGGTCCTTAACCCATCAGTAGGACCGCTATCTGCTCCTTTGTACAAGGAGGAACAGGATGAGTACTACCAAGTGACCTCCAGTGGGTCACTGGCGTGGATGTCTCTGACCATTAGAAACAGACTTCATGTGGGTGGTCAGATGTTGCAACATTGTTTAGCATGATGGATTTGGTGGTGGGTCAGTGTTGGTCTGGGAAGGCAGATCCATGGCAGGACACACTCTGACTGCCATTAGGTATCGGGATGAAAGCCTTTGACCCATTGTTATTCTTTTCACTGATGCAGTAGATCCTGGGTTCCTTCTGATGCGGATCCCCAACCTCATGTTGCAAGAGTATGTAGGCAATTCCTGGAGGATGAAAGAATTGATGATTGACTGGCCCCCATGCTGGTCTGACCTGAATCCAGTAGAACATCTCTGGGACATCGTGTTTAGGTTCATCTGATGCCAACAGGTTGCTCCTCAGACTGTCCAGACGCTCAATGAAGCCCAGGTCAGGATCTGGGAGATGATACCCCAGGACACATCAGTCATCTCGTAAGTAGACATAATGTTGTCAGGCTGCATATTAGGGAGAACTACTGAGAACCATTTTGAGTTGCTCAGACTAGCCTGCATCAGTTTATCAGTTTAAATTTCTTGGTGACTTCGAGTTAAGCCCTCTGTAGGTTGATCATTTTCATCAACACATCATCCATTCCACCTCAGTCTGATTTTCTTGATAATCTGATGCGTTTTCAAAGTGTCCCTTTAAATTTTTTGAGCAGTGTTTTAATATTTTATAATAATTTAATATTTTTTCCTCTTAAAGCAGCACTCTGGAGGATTTCAGCAAGAGAGCAGTTTTTGAATCTAGCGTCCAAAGGCTCCTCCTCAAAACATCTCGACACGCGCGTCCGGTCGCGTGTGCGCACGTGCACACGGCGCATATACTTCGGACATGAACTGTACAGCTCAATGTGTAGGGTTTAATCACTCACAGTTCACAATCTTATTCCAACAACACTACGAGGGTCTGATGAGCCCTCTCTGTCCCTGCTGCTTCTGATATTAGCTCTGTTAGCAGAGAGCTGCTGCTGGACTCTGAAGCTGAACTTGACTCGGCCCTGGATGAACTTTCTGACCAAAATAAACGCATAATCCTGTCAAGCCTTGCCATTCTGTGAGGTGAAAGGTTTAAAAATAAAAATAAATCCATCTTTAGCTGGAGAATGGGTAGGTTTTTAGTAGAAATGAGCCGTGAGTCCTCAGTGAACGGCTGAGACGGCAGAGAAACACACGGAGTGTCCTGTACGACAGCGCCCCCTACTGGTACAGGTTTGGTCGATGCGCGTGCATGTTGAGGGAATGCAGACATTTGAATTTCATTGGCTGAAAAATGTCGGCGGCAAGAAATAATGGAAAGGGGTCTCTAGGAGGAAGGAGGGTCTTCATCAGAATGACAGATGTTGTGGAACTCAACCCATAGATCATAGTTTAGACCTGAAATATCATTTAAAACATTTAGAAAACTTTGATACAGAGAAAAATGCTCCAGAGAGCCGCTTTAATGTGACTGGAAAAAAAACACATGTTACATTATTTTCAAAGAAGTTGATTCTTAGTTAAACCGGGGCGATTTTAAACCATTCATCCTTAATGAACTGCAGCGTTTTGCAGAGTAATTGGGTGTACTGTGCATAGTGTGCGTGTAACCTTAAACAATGGAAAGGACCCATGTGAAAAGGAGTGCAAGCATGCGTGTATGCCTAACCTGTGACCGTGTGCACGGAAGCACATGCAAATGTATTTTTTAGGTTACTGTGTGATGTAGAGCAGAACAGACGGAGAAACACATGAAAAAGGAAGCAGGGAATGAGTGTGGATGATGAAAGAGGAAAAAATAAAGTCAAGCTATGGTGGTGGTTTGCTGGGGGGAGGGATGGCATGGCATGGGAAGGAGAAACACAAGAAACACTGAGTGAAGGGGTGTGAGGTCACTGTTAGAGTGTGGTGTCCTGTCCTTGTGCCTCCTCCACTCTTCTCCTCTTAGCCTTCCCTCCTCGTCTCTCAGCCTGTTTCTGGCTCATTACCCTCTCCTCCAGCAGACTTTTCCCCGAGCGGCAGTGAAAAGAACTGTCCTCTCTCCCTCTTACCGACAGCCGCAGCCTGAGTACTGCCCTGCCCTCCTGATATTAATCAACACACACATACACACTCCTTCAAGCTCAGGCACACACTCTCCCCAGTGAGCTCTTCTGACGGACAGGCTGCTGGGCAGCCGTCTCTCCTCCTGGCCCTCACTTGCAAATGAGACATCCAACCTCTTGGAGCGGGCGAGGGACAGGATATTAGAAAAGTTTTATTGGAAAGAAACTTTTCATTACACTCTGCTGTGTCAGTGACTGGGAATAGAGACGTGTGGTGCTCTCTTCTCATATTTTTATTTAAAATTAATCCTTAAATGAATATTTCAGGTTTCATTTTATTTAAGCTGGATTATTTAGAGCAGTTATGAGGGGTTTTACATGTTCTAGAGAAATTTCAGATTAGAAAATCACAAATAATTTTTCATTAAAAAATTTGAAGTCTGTTAAAGAACACATTTCCACCACCTAAAACAAAATTAGTCTTGAATATAAAGGCAATTTCAGTTATTGCTTTAAAGTATTTTTTTATTTACACTGAAGACCATTCACATTGAAACCCAACAGACCATGTAAAACACACTGTCCTGTATGTTTTAGAGGTTTTCCTGCTCTAACGACCAATTCAAAAGGTTAAATGACCTCCTCGGTATGCCATTAAATTCTGCAGATACCTGTTAATGACGTATTCATTTAAATCAGCGCGTTAACTCAGAGAAATCTCTGCAGCACAGTGGATCCTGGGGACCTGGATTTGGGACTTCCAGTAAATAACTGTTGCACAAGTGATTAGAAATACACAAAAAATGTTTCATTCATTTATAAGCTTTAAATTGATAAAATTATTTTAGTAGAAATTTGGTCTTAAATGACTTCTCTGTGAAAGTTTCTCTTGAAAATTAAACTTGTCTGACTGCAGAAAACAATTAAAAAACACTGAATATCTTATATCTGTCAAATGCTTTTTTTATAAGGAGAGTCGGTATGTTGCACCAGCAGGTTAATGCATTCTAATGCAGCTTCAAAATTCCTGCAACTTTATTCCTGAAGAACTTTAATTATGTTGTGAATCATGTGGGACATTCTCCTTGTTTTATCTGCAAACTATTCAACAGCATGTCTTCTTTCTTTAGAAAACAAAATGAGAAACTATTTTTTATGTTTTCTGCTCTTATCAACACAAACATGAGTAGAGGGGGGTAAGAGAAGTCAAAGGTGTGCACAGGCAGTTGATTAGTTCTCCAACGAGCTGTTACTGTTTACTACACCTGGTAGTCTGTTGCTAAAAACCATCCCTGAGCGTCTGCCCTCTCATCTCCCCCTCTTTGCCCTTTCTTAAAACCTGTGCCCGCTGACAGTCTGCCAGGTGTACCCTCACCCAGGAGACGTGCCCGGTGTCATCGATCAAAGCGGGCTCACGTAGGCTGTGAAGGGACGAGGGATGCCAGCCAGGGGGTGGGGGTGAGGAGGGGGACTGAGAGCATCCCTGAGCCTGGTATGCGTGACATTAGCTGGCTTCCTTCCCTCTCCTCTCAGCTAAACTCACGGCCCTTGCTTTACCTTCACAGACTGGCTGGGTATGTGACCTGATGTCCAAGTGACATATCCCCTGGCAGGGAATCAGAATATGAAATGATCGCATTATTCACGTCCTACCTTTTGACATTGTCTGCTGCTCATGCAGCAGGCAACACGGGTATAAAGCTACAACCTGGCAGTGCTGTCCACCTGCGGCGGAGGCCCAGGAAATCCAGCAGCATCCTGCACGTCTCCTGTGAGCTGTTTCACAATATCATCCAAAAACAATGCCCGTCCAGTTTTCAACCATCGCAGATTTGATGCTGCACTAATAGCTTAGCTTCCATTATTGTGGCGCTGTCTCCTGGGCGTTCCTCGAGTCTTCCTGTACTGATGAGAGCAGCTGGACACTGGGGAGTCTTTGTCTCTTTTCTCAGGCAGACTATGCAATTTAAACCTGCCTCGGGCGTGTAGATATTACTCCCCGGTGAGAAGGCTGAAAATTAATGGAAATTGTTTTAGAGGAATCATTATTAACATTCTCCTTTGGATGCCCTTTTGTCATCTCATCCTTGTCGCCTCTCTGGTTTCATTCTCACACTAATGCATGCAGCTGTTGACATTCCTGTCAGTATGGAAATGCATTGGGAAATGCATAGTAATTAAGAATTGCACCACCAATGAGTGTATTTTGGCACTATAAAAAAACATCTATGATATATTTAATACCCTGTTTAGCTATTTTCCGTCTCAAACATAGAGTGCCAGTTTTCCAACTTTAGCAATCTGTGATGGATTCTGATTGTTTTTGTTGTTTGGAAGATTCTGCATGTCTTTGTCTTGCAGAAGAAGACATGGTTGTGTTGTGGTTTGACAACAGCAGCCTCACTGCTCTGAAACCAGGAAATCACATCCCTTTACACATACGACTCAATTTCACACCCCTAGCCGGATTAAGAAGGTCTTTTCGCTCCAGGCCCATGCAGGAAAGGGGGAAAAAAAGGGTAAATATCACCCTTGTTCCTGGTGCCGGAAAATCCGCTATTTAAATGAGGAGTAATATAACTGACATTTTCCAGTTCATTATGCAGCCCCTGACCTTCACCATGTACGGCTTGGATACTTCTCTGGCAAAAAGGCAAGGCCTGGTTTTCTCTAATGGGAAATGTTTGACCTTGTCAGGAACTAAAGGGGGAGGTCAGGGCTGAAGGAGGCGGTAATAACCCCAGGAGGAACGGGACGCAGCAGAGGAACACCTACAACAAGCACTAGGAGCACTGTTACACTCAAAACAGTCATTAAGGTGGTATTCAAACAGATCTGTAGTCCCCAAAGACTTCAAAGTAAAACAACGGATTGTTGGAAACAAGTAAATAAAACACGTGTGATTTAGAAAGCGCCTCGGATACTTTATGTACATTTGTGATTTGTGGGGATAATCTATAACTGTTGAATGTGTGTTACATCATCTGGTCTTCAGATTTATGTTTATCTCTGTTTGTGGCCAAACTGCAGAAGCTTATCACAGATGGATTTAACTAATCTTCAACTGGCTCTTTGCCTTCATGTACAACTGCACTTTAAAGACTCCTCGGGATTTCAGATAAATCCATTGCACTCGGTCGCCAATCACAATAGAAAGCAATCATATCGGGGAGTCTTTCACGGATTAGGCTGTTTTGAATGTGACTTATAATCTCTTCCATTTGTGTGAACTACAATGATGTTTCACTGGGCGCCTGGCAGAGATAATCTTATTACCAAGTTGCCTTTTGTTTTCTGCTGCCTTGCCTTTATTCTTTATTAAAACATTTTGTTGCATTAAACATGCTAATTTGAGGCTGGGCATAATTGGGGTCTTGGTTTAAAAAAAACCCTCCCCCGTCTGGAGGAAGATTAGCTGTTTCATCTTCAGGATTATGTATAGAATAAAGTAAAAGCCCATGAAATAGACTTTCTTTTTCCCCCATTATATTTAAAGCCACTCAGACTTAATAATGCTAAAGGAAAATGGAATATTTCCCACGTACCACCACTGCCTTATGACTTAAAGATGTCAGATGGCATCTAATTTGAGTGATGGGATTGCGGGGCTGATTAGTACTTGTCCACTCGGTATGCTCCCAGGATCAAGCTCATTAAGCCAATCAGCTTTCACACAGACAGAAAAGATCCTGGTAATTCTACTTCTGTGTGTTTGATTGTTAGAAATAGCCCAACATTTGCTGTCAAGCTGTCAAATCTTCTTTTATTACGATCATCAAGAATGTGAACAGCAGCAGACGTAGCTCTGGAAACCAGAAGTGTAAGGCAGATAAAACCCGGCAACTCACGCAGGAATCCTCATTGATCAGCGGTGGCTTTTTCATGAGCCTCAGATGTGGAGAGATCAGAGCTCCAATCTTACTATGAAATGATATCTCACAATGTGAAACGATTCCCAGATCTGCTAAAAAATGTCAAAGAAAGTGCAAAGAGAATATTCAGGTGTCAGTATTTCTGCCTGGTTCACCTTGGGGTCTAATAAGTGATCACAGAGGAAAAAAAAGGGGAAGCTCTGCCCCATTATGGTGAGCAACTTTTGATTTTGTGTCAAAACATATTTAAAATTTGAACAGCGCCGTCATTTCTGTGGTGTGCTGCTCTCTCCGTGGGGCTTGTCACAGGAGGCGTCAAGGCAATACACGAGGCTCCTTTCATTTTTCTGTCTGACATGTTAAGTGTGATGGTACAAAGAGGTTCCATTTTAATTGTTTGGACAGATCACTCAAGAGAAAGGGGGCTTTGATTTAGGGTGTTGACAGAATAGGCACAGGCATTGCTGAGTTGCTTTGGTGTCTGTCTTGCCAGAGCTGCACCGCATTCATCTTGATAGGTTGTTTACCTCAGATTGAATCTGAGCTAAAGGCCAGACTTCGTCCACTAGGTGTTGTTTTGGGAATTGTATTACAGAATGTGCTATGATGTAGAAATGATTTTTAGAATTGGATATTATTAAGTCAAATCTTTGACCAGAAAACGGTGGAACGCTTTCTCCAGGTTTGGAGTCGATCTCTGCTCAAGCAGAGGAGTAGTGTCTTGTCTGTGTGAGACGATGGATTGGGGCTTCATCTGTAGTAATGAGGGTCTACAGTCTGTAAAAAGACAGATATCTTAACTTTCAAATGTGCCTATGTTCCAACCCTCGCTTATGATTGCAGGATTTGGATCTTGATTTTTTTTTAAAAACAAGATTTCAGATACAAGCGACTGAATAGAACTTCCTGGCCGAGCTGAGCTTTAGAGGTAAGGTGATTAGCTCCAACATCTGGAGGAGAAATCAGAGTAGATTTGCTGCTCCTCCACATCAAGAGCTGAGGTCGTTTTGGGCATCTGACCAGGATGCCTTCGAGTCATCTTCTTTTGGAGGTTTTCTGGGTCCCACTATAGGAGGAGACTCCAGAGCAGACCCAAAAATTGTCAACCACTTATCAGGAGCAGCAGCCTCAACAGCAACCCTAACCGCCTTCTCCCCAGCCACCTCCACTGGCTCCTCCAGTGTGACCCCAAGGCATTCCCAGGTCAGCCTGGGGATATAACAGAACAGAGACGGTGTTCAGGCCAGAACATGCCTGGAAACAAACAACCCCCCAATCAAATGTGTCCAGGAGGCAGATGTCCAAAGCCTAATTCTAATTTAAATTCTAATTCACAGTAGCAAGAACTGATCTTAATTAATCTGATTTTTTTTTAAATAGAAAAGCATCCTGTTAAATTGAGTGCTTTGGAATTGGCCAAAATTGGTGTTGGCAGGTCTGATCTGTACAAATCCTGGAAAACAACATCGGAGCTGAGCATCGCTGGGAAGAGGGATGCCTGGGACCCCCTCAGTTTCCTCCATGACCCAACCTTGTAGAAAATGGATGGATGGAGGGATGAATATCTCAAATATTATTTTATTAGATATTTTTCAGGTAGCTTTGTGGAAAGTGAATCTGCTGATCGATGAGCCTGGATCTGCTGCATGTTCAATATCTGTATTATACAAGACAAATTAACTCTTGATCTGTGCTATTTAGTCACTTTATGAAATAGGAGTACACTTCAATGAATCCAGTGAGCAGTGAGAAATCACCTGTTGATGGCCCATAATGTAATAGAACATTCCTTTTGAATGGGCGGGAACCATAATGTCGCACAGTCCATTAATATTCTCTTACCGTGTCCACATCTTGGCTCTCTGCTCCGGGGGAATGATTAGGGTGACGGACGATCAGGCGATGACACAAGAAAACAACTTCCCCACCTCCCTCCCCCCCGCTTCCCTTTTTCTTTGCCTGCCCCTCATCCCTTCAACACAACAGGCACAAATTACCCACTTTACTCTCAATATTATCAGGGCTGATCGTTGGTGTCCATAATTAGAGTCTTAGTGTCATCTTGCCTCCATTAGGCTAACAATAGAGCTTTGGAACAAGGCCACTTTGGGCAAATAACATGTTGAGAACACTTGACTTTTGTGAAGAGATAGTCAAAAGCATCTGAGGCCATTACTGATCCAAACAGCCTTGAATGGTTCTGAGGCAACTGTGTCTGAAAGCCCGACTGCAGGATCACATTCGTGCACACAATACCTCCACTTTTAAAGCTTAAATTGTGACAGTTTTCCATTTCTGTGTGCATATTCCTTTGACGGAGACACAAATACACATATCAGAGTGCATGCTGCAGTCTAGTGGAGCTTATATTTCAATCACAGGGCATTAGATAGCTTGCTGCTGTGTTTCCTTGCGGGCTATGTAGAAAGCGAGAGCGTGCTCTGTATTCTGAGCCCGGACCCTGTTTGATCTTTGTCATTGCCCTTCTAAGACATCATTGTGTAACACTGTAAAAGTGAGCAGCTTCGTGGACTGAAGGAAATATCAAGGAAGTTATCCATAAATATTAGATAAGATCAAAACAGCCAGTCGCGCTCAGATTTTGAGCTCCTGGGTCAAACATCAACATTTTTACAGATTTTTCACCCCACCACTCAAACTGAGCATCAAGAATTGAGCATTGAGGAACTGGAAAGGGATAAAAAATAAGACAGAGTCCAATCATGTCACTAATAAACCACTAATATTGCACAAATCTAGTGTTTTGTTTCATTCTGATCAACACTTTTCATTATTCATAACTCACTTGTTTTGATTACCATCTCTAACGCAACAGTGCGCCGAACCTGAAGAGATTAATAGGCAGCATTCTCCAAACTCTTTCTCCTCCACTCCTGAGCTGACACAAATTGGTGAAATATCACTTTGATCATGCCTCCTGAACAACAAACAAAACACAAACCTAATTAGCCTAATTCAAAATCATTCCAAAAGCCTGTTTGTTGTGAAATCCTTCCTTTTCCCAAACCTTGTTAAATATAAAGCTAAGTTGGATGAACGTCAGTGTTGTACCTCTGCAGATTTGTCATTGAGGGCATTTTGAAAATGTTTTAATGCAAGATGATGTGTGTGCTAAATCAGGTGTGTTGTGACCTTTGACCTTTCAATTAACAGAAAGGGAATGGGGGCACTATTTGGCCAAGGTAGCTGATTCATGTTGATGTTCATCTTAGAGCTGATTCAGTGCAACTTAAATTTTTAAAAGTAAATCATGTCTGTATCAGATTCATGAAAGAAAGTTTACATTAACCTGACACATCATTTGATTATGTTCACGATGACTCAGTTTTCCAAAAAAGGCCATATTTAAACTTATAAACATGCTAAATCCACCAAAACAGAAGCAAAACATGTTTTGGGTGTTTTTTTGTTTTGTTTTTTTTAGCTCCTGGTGCCAATCATTTTCTGTAAAAGTTGACGCAACACGTTGCTGACTGTTTGCCAAAAGGGAATTTTTCCAAAGACAGCAATGCACCAAGGCTATACAGCACTTGAAGTGCTCATTTACTCCAAGCAGCATGAAGTCTACCTTGCAAGGCTAGCGGATTAGCTCACGTTGCCTCGCTAACACATGCAATGACTGCCGGCGAGCTCTTCCCCATTAGGTTGGCACATCAAAGGCGGTGGGAGAAGTTCTTCACAGGCAGTTAAAAGTGGGCTCAGTGTGGATCTTGTAAATACCGTCTTTGAGTCAGTGCCTCTCGGGGGACACTTCACACACTCCTTCAGTCGGGGGGGAAAGGGAGGGAGAAAGTAGCAGTGACAGGCATCAGAGGGGGAGGAAGGAACAGTGGTACGGGGTGTGGGGGGGATGCAGGGTTGTGGGGTTTCTGAGAGCCCGATCCCCTGTCACCATCAGGATGGGATCTGTGGATTAAAAAAAAAATCACTCAACACTCCTGTTTCCATCTCATCCTCATCCCCTCTTCACACTTCACATGATAGCTGACAGTGAAAGTGGAGCATGGCTGTTTTCCGATTTCTTTTGAGTCATGTTTTTCATAACACATAAATAGAGCATGCAGTGTCCTGGGAATTCTGTGATTCTGTGTTTCAGTATATAGGCGGACACAATAGCATCCACTCTTCTGAAGTGTTGTTGAAAACATTTTATCCATCATAGCTGTTTGTAGGGCTCTGGTGAGGCCCTCAACTCCACAAGGAGCAGAAAGGAAAAAACATGTGCTTCTCCAGCAGCTACACACACACACACACACACACACACACACACACCAAAACACACACGCTCCCAAGACTATCGTTGGCTGGTTTTGTTGGATGATCAATGCAAATGCTGTTATTTACCCAAGCCTGAAATGAAAAGACTATGGATCAATTTGATGCACTTCCATACGATGTGCTTTCAATGGCTGGATGGGTCTTTGTCTCAGCTGCATCCCCTCCCTCTACTCTTTAGCCATCCAGCCATCATCTTTAAAAAGACCCCCTCTGAGATCAGTAATGCAAAATATGTTTCTTGTCTGTCCTCCATGCACACAATCCTCTATGCATTCTCTTTTTTCCACCCTCTTTCTGTCTTTTGCTTGCAAACGCGCCCACTCTTTGACATTAGGACTGAATATATCGGAGCTGTATGTGTGCATCAGTGCATGTTTGTGTGTGCTTTGGGCTGACCCACTTTCTGTGCTTGGCCAGGCTTGTGCTGCTGCTGCTGTCTGCTGTGCTGCAAAGGGGGAGATCCCTGCAGACTCCCCCAGAACAAGCTCCAGCTCTCGTCCTGACAGACACTCACCGTGGCATGTTATCCCCCCGCGGATTGGAGACCTCAGCCTCTCTGTCAGCACATGTTCGTGTGTGTGTGTGTGTGTCAGATCCACCTTGATGCAGATGCACAAATCTTCACAGAAAATGCATGCACATGGTGCACAGACAGCAACAGCATCCATAGCCATGCACACACACACACACACACACACACACATACACACACACACACACACACACACACACACACACACACACACATTCAAAGCATATACCATCTCATATCTGTGTATTTTTAATTCCATCCACCCTCCTCAGGCTCCTCCTTCTCTCTTCCCTGTGTTTGTCTGGAGTTATTGTTTCAATCTTGCTGCATCAGGGGGCCCCTGAAGGTTATAAATTAAACATAAATGCAAATGCGCTGAGCCATTGCCCTCCTCCACCTCCCTTTCTACACACACACATCCTTTGCTTTCAAACAGATCAGTGTGTCTACGAATTAATAGGAGAACAGTGGGATTATTTTAATGAGCGAGAAAGGAAAATTAGAGTTGCAAAGCCACAGCGTGGCACACCCAGAGCTGCAGCCGAGGCAACGGCTTGAAAAGCTGGGCGCCATCATAGAATATGCTAATGCCCCAGGTCCCCTTACTGTCAGCCTCAGCGTTGCTTTAGTAGATCAGTGCTCCGGCTTTGATCTGGCATGCTGATGAGAGACGGATTCATCGTGTGTTCAAAAAGCAGGAAAGGTGTGGACGAGGTTTCTTACTCGGGGAATGTGTAATCTCTAGTCTGGCACTTAACCAGTAAAATGAATCAATGATCTGTTTACATACAAACCCACAGCAGTCGTTTTCTGTCACCTGAACGGATTCCCTTTCACATTTGCATAAAGATAGGACGTTAATACAATGTCTGCCCTATAGATAAATGACCATCTGGTGTGTTGGTGCTATAAGCTGGGCCTGAGCGTGCTGAATGTGAACACCATAGAGTCTTTGTAGTTGCACCATAACAGTGTTATTACTTTTATTCTCTGCCATATGGGCTCATAAAGACGTGGGACTGGGAAATGTTTCAGGGATGTCACTCTCTTTTATTTATCTCCAGTGAATGAGCTCTGTTTGGAAAAGTGGAATAAGCCTTATACTAATGTGAGTTTTTGTTTTTTAAAAAAAAGTGTTACATTATTTATTTCAATAACGTCCTGTTGTGACACAAAGTGTGTTTTTTCTATTTTATTTGAAACCTTCTTGTACTAACTCTGTATCTCCAGCAGGGGTCTACCCATTGTCATTGTGAAACATCCCAAAGCACGAAGCAAACTGAATCCTGCCCTTTCTTTAAACATGTGTGACATCAAGCGATGAGACCGACTTTAAATAATCATGTCAATAATCATCTTTACCTCCATCATGGCATCTCCCTGTTCCCACCATCATCATTATCATCATGACCATAACTCTCATCCCTAAACCCCTCTTTTTCCCCCTCCTCCATCCCTCTTTCATCTGCAGCTCCCTCTGTTGATCAAATGCATCTGATCTCATCAAAGCAGACCCTCTGCTCATTCAAGTCCCAGCAGACACCCTGGCTTCTTTACTAAGCACTATTTTGCATTCATGTTTGAATACCATCGATGGGATGGAATATCTTGTAGACTTTAATTTTGTGTGGTCCTACATTGCTGCCTGGGGTTATTTTTTTTAAATCTTCTTTTGTTGTATTTTCAAGATTATGTTTTGGAAAAAGTACAAATCTTCTGAGGGAACGTCCATTCAAACAAAACCCAAATGTGGGTTCTGATCACTGGCATAGTGACCTCAGAGCTCCACCTTTTTTCTGCTGCCTCCATAAACTTGTCCAATAAAGTTATTTTATATTTTTCTCTCTGATTGCAGGAAGCCTCCACTTTATTGTTACATTGAGGACATTTTATAGCTGGAAAGAAGCGAACGGAGCGTGTTGTGGATGAAAACTGTGGTATTGCTGGATTTTACCTTCAAATAAAGTCTGATTGCGTTCTTTCTTCTGATTGCACGTCGTCTGTGGATGCGTGTCCGACTGCTGTCAGAGCTGCAGAGGAACTGGCTCGAGTCGAGGGACAGAGGAGCTGGGAGAGGGAAAAACAGATCTGGATAATGGAGGAGTGACGCGCAAAAACTTCACATCTGCCTTTATTTGGATGAGTTTTGTGGAATGATAAGCTCATCCATCGCGCATAATTGGGAACGATAACTTTTATGAGTGTTTTTAAAATATATATAATGCATTTAAAAAAAAAATGTTAATTTTTCTCCGATTTGAGGTGTTTTAACGAAAAATTAAAACGTGAAAATTTTAGTAGGGAAGCCAAAATGATATAAAATGATGTTATTTAATCTGTAAATATTGTTTCTTGTTAAATTATCCCGTAAAACGAGGTAAAACAGAGAAATAACCGCGCGTCAGTGCGTAATGGCTCACTACTCCAGTCCGGATTTTCCATGTGAGAGGCGCCGGAGCCCTGGAGGTGGATAAGCTGGTAGAGCCCGCTCTCTCTCATGCCATGCTGGGCCACAAGGCTCCAGGAGACGCTGCTACACATTACTAAGAACCGGGATGGAGAAGAGGCGGAGGGGGGAAGAAAAAAAGTTTCCTTTAAACCTGACAGAAACTTTCAACATGAAGCCTCACTGACTCCACCGCCACAGCAACACCAGCGCTCGGAAAAAGATTGTTTTTCCCCGTTGAATAGATTTTTCACCTCGCAGCTTGTGTTTTTCTTCTTCTTCTTCTTCTTCTTCTTCTTCTTCTTCTTCTTCTTCTTCTTCTTCTTCTTCTTCCCCTCTTGTTTTATTTTCTGTGTCCAAGGCTGGTCGGGGCTTGCTGTCACTGCGCGCTGAGATGCTGGAGTGACTATGGCTGCGCAAGTGGCATCGGTTCCGACCAGAACTAATAATAAAAATAAGAAATTACCCGGCGGTTTGGGTCCGGAGCTCAATTCGGGGAAATCCGACAGAGGAGGGACCGTGCAGCGAAGTGGACCGATGCTGGGCGCAGGCGACGGAACTCTGAATAATGTAGACCATCACCGCCGAACCGAGCTCAGCATGGTCCATTCAACTTCCGCGGTTCTCATGGGTCCGGACGGCCGCGACAGGGCTGGGAATACCCTCACGTCCGCGTCGAATCCGAACAGCGGCGCGATGGAAACGGGTCTGATCGCGAACCACAAGCTGAAATGTGTGGGGAGCGGAGAGCCCCCCCAGTCTCAGCCGGCGCAGCAGCCTCCGCAGTTCGGCCAGTTTGCGCCACATCAGCAGCGACAGATTCAAAGTAACAACACCGCCAGTAACAACGGCCAGCCCCCGCGCGGGGACAGAGGCATGGATCACCAACACCACGGGGGGAAGGAGAACCTGTTGGGGGGGCAGGAGGAGGCACAGCAGCAGCACGCGCCGGGGAAAGGTGATGGGGACCTCACCTGTAAGCCCTCCGAGAGGATGATGACTTCCAGGTTTGAACACTCGAACTTGGGGCCACCTGGAAACAACTCCGAGTTTAACAACAACTATTATCCTCCGAGGCCGTGCTATGATCAACATGGCGGGCAGCAGCAAGGCAGCGGGATGGGGATAACGCACTCCTCGGCTCATAACAGCATGGAGAACTCTCATGAAGCTGGCTACAACAGCCAGTATAACCAGTACCCAGGGTACCGCGCGGGCTACAACAGCGGGGCCTACGGGATGATGAGCCCCTCTGGATGCAGGCAGCCAGGAAACATGATGATGGGCAGCAACTCCTCAGCAGCGCACGGGAAGTCTCCCCTGGGAGCTGCCCCGGGAGGCTTTCAGAGGTACCCGGGACAAACTCAGCAGCAGCAGCATCCCTCAGGGGCCACGCCGACCCTCAACCAGCTACTGACGTCCCCCAGCCCCATGATGCGGGGTTATGGAGGTGCCTATCAAGACTACGGTGGCCCCACGCCTCAGCAGCAGGCCGGCATGGCTTTGGGGAAGGACGTGGGGCCCCAGTATGGAGCCACCTCGGCCCACTGGGGAGGCCAGCAGAGGAACCATCCTCTTTCAATGAACCCCGGGAACGGAGGTCAAGGCCTCAGCAGGACGCAGGTGAGTTTCTGGATCTCCAGTCAGATGCGCCTCAGTGAACTTCAGATTTTATTAATAACCTTTCAGCATCACAGTCAAATCAGACGTAGAGTGTGGATCCTGTCTGAATTATGCATTTCCATAATAATAATATAAAAAAACTCGACACCACAGGTGCACAACTCAGACTTTTTAATCACAAATTCAACGTGAAAAGCAAAACAGAAGCTAAAATGTGCTGGATGTTTTATTCCCGTCAGTAAAATTGAACGGTTTCACATTTCAGCTGTGCGCGTGCTCCTTTATGTTCTATAGGAAGGAGAGACGTGGGGTCGGACACGTTGCAAGACGCCCCGTTCTGAAGACGGGAGGCGTTCGTGTAACAAACTCAAACATTCTCAGGAATATAAATACTAAATATAATCTGAGTTTTAAACATCAGTTTGGATCTGTCAGGCGCCGTCTCCGTGCGCTCTGTGCGTCGAGCTGCAGCGCGTCTGTGCGCCTCGTTTATTCCCATGCAGCTCTGCTGAGAATTTGAATAGTGGAGGTAAACTGGCTAAAAGCTCTGCGTTCTCCTGGCTCACAGTTGACACCCAGTCTGCCATCTGATTGGCTCCTTTCGGCCCTGCTGGGCAGACAGCATTCAGGGGGAAAGAGGAGGATTCTACAGCGATCTGTGGCCGAGGCGCTTTGGTGATGTTGCATTCACGACTTGTGGGAATACTCAGACTTGGAGGCCATCCAATGTAATAATTGATATTTCATGAAGGTTATAAAGCCCCTGATAATTATTCTAATTTCTTGCTTGCTCTACAATGCAATGTGAGTTTTCAATAGAAAATAATGGCCTACTATAAATGGTGGAAAGCTATTAAATATGCAGGATTTTCAGCAATTAGGCTATGTTGTTTGTTTCTACATTAATACAATATAGAACAGGTCTTTATAGGAAATAAACTCCTTTTTATTTACAGTCACAGTTCTGCTCAATAATCCCTGAAGGTGTCTCTCACCATTGTTGCAGTTGGGTTGAATGCCTTCCCTCCTTGAGGCTACACTAATAAGGGAAAGGATGCAAAATTATTCCAAGCATTCCTCTTTCTGTTTGGGGGAGTGTTGCCTTCAAGGACTCTTAAATAGCCCCCACAACTCAGCGCTGCAACATTTCTGCTGTCAGCAGCATGCAGACGGACAGCTAGGGGAGGGAGGAGCTGCCAGTCCTGAACTCTGAAGCAAAACATCACAGCGTTGTCTTCAGAAGAGCCATTATTTTGCAGTTGTTTTTGTTGCACCGAATTATGCGCACTGCTGGATGGCACATCTGGACGACTGGAGGGTACGGAGGTTGAGCGTAGCTTAAACTAGTATCTGCCTTTTGCAAAACAAAAGCGGTTCATTAGCCAGCATTGTTTCAATCAAAAGCAATTTGTGCTGGATGCTGAGGAAATGAGGTGAACGTTTTAGCGTGGGAGGGTTTGCTGTTGAACTGATTGTATTAAATTATGCAAAGATAGTCACAAGGAACACAATCTAACTCCCTTCCACAATGATTATTAGGGACTGTCTTGATTTTTCTTTGGGATTTAGACACAAGTTCTTGTTTTTTATCCAACATAACATTTTGGTTGCACATTTTTTTAATTAGGTATCAAAGAATTCCCAAATCAGAGTTTCAGACATTTTTTATGCACATAATTCAGCTCTGAATACAACAGTTAGTGTTCCACTTAGTTTTCTTTTTGCACTCCAGGAATAAAAAAAAAGTGCAGCTTTTTTTTCCCTTTAACTCTATACCAACATTTCAGCAGCAGTATATCTGTGCTACAAGCACCCTATGTTTAATTCATATTTGGAGCGACAGCGCTGCTCTCCTTTTGCCTGTGACAGGCTGTGTGAAAAAGCTGAGCGGTGTAGTGCATAATACTGCTTCCAAATTGGCCCAGTGATATGACTGCGCTTCACTTCAGAGTGCGTTTGGTCGAAGCACGCCTCTGTCACCTGTTGGCACAGTTTCCCCTCTTTCAAATTCAATTTCCTTCCCCAGTGCCTCCTTCAGGAGCAAGCTGTGAGCAGAATGAGCGTACCTCGTTTACACCCCCCCCCCCCGACACTCACTTCTCTGGACACTAACCAGAATGAAAACAGGACCATTTAGAGTTGGGTTGACATATTTAAAACCACGTTTCTATGAAAATCACCTTATTTTAAAAATGTTGTGCTGTATTTATTTGACGTTTCTCTCTCAGGTCCCATCAGTTGCCTTTGCTCAGTGTATTTTCAGTGTTTAAATGAGAGATTTTCTAAAATATCAGCTGCTGATCAGAATTAACATTCAGCACGATCGACTTTATCAGTGACCGGCTTGATTAGAAAATTGGCATCAGCAGGTCGAAGCCGTACAAGAATCGGAAATCGGTATCGGCCCTCGAAACCAGAATCAGTGCATCTCTGGAGTCGACCTATTTCTTCATGCACTAGTAATATAACAGCAGCATATGTTTAATCTTAATGATTTATTTCAGTTTACATCTCATCTTATCTGTAACAAGCTTCCTTCTGTTATAACCCAATAAACACACACACTCACACACACACACACACACACCCACAGTAAAAGTAATTAGTAGATAATAATGAGGGCTTCGTGAGAGAGAAAGTGTTGTTGCTCAGATAATCACAACAGCAACTCTTTTAAAATCTGACCTATTAAAATGAAAACGAATGAACAATTTCTACTAATTTATCACCATTTTACTCCGTGTTTTGCTGTATTTTTTTCCCTTTAAATAGAGTTGGAATCAGAGCTCAGTCGAGCTGCATATCAGAGACGAGACCCAGTCTCAATCCTTGGTAATGTGCTTACCTTGAAATGATCCCTGCTCGCAGTGCTCTCCAGTGCATACTGTTTACATTTCTCTCTTATGAATTATTAGTGTGATATGAACAAAGACTTTATAATGGGAGCAATGCATCAATGTCACTTTGTATTATGCAGCTATCTCAGGGAGCCTCGTGCATAGTGATGGGCCTGACTCTGGCTGCTGGAATTTAATTTATGGATCATGTTCTGCATCAGATGGGGAGTCCATGGGGTCTGGTCCGGAAATGGGCCTGAAGGTGTATACGTGTGGCTGCATCACTTTTATTTTTGGATTCGCCTTCAGATTCTCTGTCTTTTTGATAAACCTTCAGCAGTCCATCAGCCCCACCCTCCTCACAACGTGCTCCTTTCCTCTCCACCTCCTGCTTTCCCCCCACCTCTCGTCAAGCGTTTGTTTATGTTGTTTTGTTTACATCTCTGTCTTGGCGAGCCGGCACCGTGCTGATTAGCAACAGTAGAGTGAAATTTTAATTTGCTCTGTTGAGTCCGATAAGGGTCTGTGCAGCGTTTCTCATCTTCTCAGGATGAAACGGGGAGTCTGTGTAGGTAATTGGCAGGCCGGGGTTATCCCTGGTCTGTCTGTGCATTCCACAAAACGCCAATTAATTCTGATTATTCTTAAAAATAAGAATTTAAAAAATGTCCAGTTGCATCACTGGATGTAAGCTTGTGTATTATTAGCCGGCTGATAAAATAATTGTGTTTTTAATATATTTATCTGGTTACACTATGCACTCATCTCTTCCCCTGGAGTCAAATGTTAGTGTGTAAACGCCCTGAAGGGAGAATTTAATTACTTGGAGAAGGTGTTGATTTTGTGTCAGCTGTTTTTCCAGCTCCGTCCTATCCGATCTGCCCGTGTCAGGAGGGAAGAAAAGAAAGAAGCAGAGCAGTTTTAGGAAAATGAGTTAAAGGTTTAAATGGGAAAATCTGGGTTTTGATTAAATCGTTTTTTTCCTCTGGATTTGATTTGATTGTCATTCAAGTGTGATGAACCCCCGCTGCTCTAAATGCCCACAGATGATTGAGGTGATGGTGGCAAAAATGGATGCAGAGTGACAGAAATGTGGTTTTATTGCAGCCAACATTGTCATCGCCTTAATGAACAATATTATCACTAATGCATGTTGTTCTAATATCATTTAACCCCAGTTAGAACCTGTTATTTGTAGAATTCATCAGGAATTTGAGAGGCAGACACTGCTATTTTTAGGCCTATGCAATTAATCTAATTTGTATTTTATTTTAAGTTCCAGATCAAAATAGGGAAATTGTAAAAATATATATCATTATTAAAACTGTTCTGCCACATTTCTCTTTTAAAACATGCTTTCATTTGGCCTTGCCTTCCTAATTACTCGCTCTTCACCTCCTTCTGAAAACTAAAGTCATGTGTTGTTTTTACTAAGTCAGTAAAGATGGCAGAATGAGGACAAAACACTCTGGCAGCATGTTTTTTTTATTTTATTTATTATGACCACAACATGCATTTTGCAGCAGCATTCAGTTATAGCTTTCTGTATGGTTCTTTTCCCCAGCATCAATGTCCCTGATATAACACGTCCTCTCTGTTTGGACTAGGACTGGCACGATTAGTCAATTGGTCACGATTACGTCAACTAAAATCGAAAGCGATGAATTTAGTAGTCAATGCGTCGTTTATTTTTTAATCCGTTTTTCTCTCAAACTGCCACTGTGCCTGCCTTGTCTGCCTTTCTGTCCTTGATGCACGTGTGTGCTGTGCAGCGGGTCCATGGAGCAAACAGCAGTTTTGAACATTTTCAGGAATGTTGCACTTTATGCAACAGTTTAAAGATTTGTTTTGTTGCTACAAGCTGCCAGTTCCTCTCATCTTGTCTTTATTTTGTTGGCACATACCTTAAACACTTCAAGCTGTAAGCTAACGATGGTTATATAAGAGCAGCTGCATGCTGGTGGAATAAGTTTTACGTCCAATTTACGTATGATCCGATTAGTCGACTAATCGCAGAAATAATCAGTGACTAGTCGACTATCAAAATAATCGTTTGTGGCAGTTCTAGTTGGGACATCTAGCAGCTCTTCTCTGCTTTAGTAGCATCACTGTCTGTTCATGGTAGTTTACATTGATTCTAATATGATAAAAGTTTCTTATACTCTCACAAGTTTTACTAAACAGTGCAACTTGGGTGCCTAACCCTTAAAATGGGAACTCTGGATCATGCTTCCCAATTAATTGTGGTAAATATTAAATAATCATGGTTTCAACATTAATCAAAAATAATGGTGATTTGTCCCCCCCCCCCCCACACACAATCATGCAGCCTTTGCTACAGTGTAGACAGCTGCTGCCTCTTCCTCTGATCCTTTCAGGTATGATTCTATTCGTACATAAACCTCTAGGAATTAAAAACATATAGTACTCTAGAGAATAGATTGTTTGTTTTATAGATCAGATTCTTCTTAAACACACATGCATAAAGACTTGGTGGCTGTATTCTGGGAGCGAGTGGAGACACACAGACGGTATGAAGGCCAGAGATGTGAAAACTCAGGCGGTATTTTGAAGTGAGTCACATGGAGGGCTGCTGACTTCTGAGGAATGGGTCTGGCCGACTTTACAGAGACAGAAAGGGAGAGACAGAGAATCAGTAAGTGAACTCTGGCAAATGTCAGCACAGTTAAAATCCTCTCCCTCTGGAACTTTGCCCCACTTCAGCCTTGTGAACGACATGAGGAAGAAAAAGTACTCATGAGCAGTTGGCCTCACTGTGTGTGTGGGCTTGGGGCCAAGTGGTGATGCCACGTGTTTCCCCCCAATCCCACCACTGCTCCCAGCCTGACCTTCACAAATGCTAATTAGCCACGTGGAGTTCCTAAATACAAGCCCTCCCACTTTCTGTTAATCCCCTTTTCTTTCTTTCTTTCTTTCTTTCTTTCTTTCTTTCTTTCTTTCTTTCTTTCTTTCTTTCTTTCTTTCTTTCTTTCTTTCTTTCTTTCTTTCTTTCTTTCTTTCTTTCTTTCTTTCTTTCTTTCTGTTTGTTTCTGAAATTGTTTTATTTTATTTACACAGATGGTCCTCTGAATTCAATTTTGAAGTTATCTTTCTGTTTTTTTTCTCTTTAAATACATTCTGTTATTCCTCCCAGGCTTTTAGCAGGTCACCCGAGGGACAAGCAGTCAGTTCAGAAATATTTCAACATCAAGGATTTCCTATCAAACAACCTGCAGACACTAAACAGTAAATCATGCGTTGCTACTTTTACCGCATTTGTTATTTCTCCTTTAGACAAACAGACAGTAAATCTCAGTGTTTTCTGGGTAGTTATTAATGATCAGCATGTTCAAAAAAGATTCTGAGGTTTTCGTTATTTATTGAAAGTCATCAGCTCTTTATATTTATTTGTCTTTTACTTAGATCCAGCTTATTGTAACCTTGAGCCTTACGTCTTATTTTTTGTACAATAAATAGAGAACATTTGCAGTGAAGTTAAAACAACCTGAGAATGATTTCTGATTTACTTTCATTGATCACTGGTTTAACTGTCAAACAAAGGATTTCATGTATAAATTTATTGCTGCCGTTATTCTCTGTGGGGGGAAAACCCATCACCATCATCTATCACGTTCTACATCAAAGACCGTGCACTTCTCAGTGTTTCTGCCAGACTGTAGGCTGTGCGCTCCAGTCACACATCGTGCTGTTTGGTTTGAGTTGATCCTAATCAGCGCTGGCATGCTAGCACCATTACGCTAAGCTAAAGGAAGAACTACCAGCACGGTGCTGCTGCTGATGTTAGCGAAGCACAAAAGAGACAGAAATAGAAAAGATGGGACAGGAAACGATGCAGCAAATCTCTTTTAATGAGTTACAACCCTGTTTTAGGGGGGAGTTTTCTCTTTTCTGTGTAACACAAATTTTTCTTTTCACAAACTGTTTTGCATTAGCGCAATCCAAGGCATTTATTCTACTGTAGCCATTTTAAATTCTCACCCCTAGCTTGTTCTAATCTAAAATTTGATCTGACGTTTTGGGACGTTTTTGAAAATTGTGTGTATGAATACGCTAAAAGTTTACAAAAACATCTAAAACTCTTTATGGACCAATCAGAGCTGTTACATATTAAACATGTTTTAGATTTCTGCTTTAGTTCTTTCTCTCTCTTTAAAGGGTTTCTGATTTTCAACAAGTAAACTTTGTTCTTTGTTTCCATCTGTTTCTATTTGGAACTGTACTAAATTGTGAGGTTAATGTTCCCTTTCACTTAACTATCTTGAATATTCTTTTAGTTTAAGGTCTGTAAAGTTTTTCTCCTCAACCAAGATTTCAAAGTAAATCAGGGTTTTCTAACTCCTGCTGTCCCAGTCGTCTGGGATAAAGCATTTTCTGTGCTGACTGGCTGACCCTGTGTTTCCCCTAACCACAACATTCTCATGTCATCCTTTCCTTCTTCTACCAAACCCATCACAGCACTGTGTGTGTGTGTGTGTGTGTGTGTGGGTGTGTGTGTGTGTGTGTGTGTGTGTGTGTGTGTGTGTGTGTGTGTGTGTGAATATGCAATAAATTTATAGACACTGGTCACAGCAGGACACTCGCGGTCGCTCCTGGCAGAATGCTTCTGCATTCAGATGAATTTTAACTCAACAATTTTGGAAGCGACTTCACACCACATCCTGTTCTCTGCAAAGACATATGCACAGTGGACACACACTTGCATATTTCACAGCTTTCAGTGTGTGTGTGTTGGATTAGAGGTTATGTGTTTTACTGCAGTCTGTTTTTGGAGAGAATTTAGTTTTTCTCCTTAGTTTATTCCTTGTACCTCGGTGATGGAGCCGTTTCAATATTCCAAACACTGCTGTCAGAGATGAACTGGATCAGATATCGACATCCCAGCTGAACTTTATTTTGAAGTTTAAATGTCTTAATTCTTTCAGAGGATGTCAATACAGAACATAGGAGCCGGTGTTTGCAGTGCACAGTTAATTTGTAAGTGCGCGCGTGCATGTGCACGCCCCCCTTCTGCTCAATGAACATCCATTGTTACTGTTGGCTAAACATGCAAAGGTTACTGTAATGTCAGACACATGCCAGAGGGGAGTGTGGAATACCACATTAACATAATCCATAGAAGGCCGTCCCATTTACAAACATGCTGGGCTGATCGCCACGGCTCTGCAGGAGCACATGGCTGCTCATGCTTCCTCTTCTCACCATCACCAGACGAAACGGTGGAGACAGTGGTGCTTTTCTGATTAAATACACCCACAAATATCTGTTTGTTATTAGGAATCTGAAATCACAGAAACATTACAAATCTGAGGGTTTCTCTGATCTTTTGCCCTCAGGGTTCATGTGTCAACAGGTTTCTGGCTTATAGGACATATTGTTCACGTCCACAAATCATGAGGAATTACAACAAGCTGATGATCTATCAAGGAGGATTATCAGCTTCTGACCCACAAAATAAAGACTTGCAACCCCCAAAAATCATAGCTTTACCTCATACTATACACATATTATCTATTTAGTATTCTTGTAGTTTTTTAATTTAGTTTTACATTAGAAAACTGATTGTTTTGATTGCACTGTTCAGTAACTTGCAAAACAGTTAAAAATCTTTCCCAAAATAAACGCATTGCTGTGAACATAATGATATTATTGCCATATTGCCTAAAATATAGTGTTGATTAAACATTAATTCAGAGGTTAATGTAGGTTTTAAAGGATCATGATATGTATCATATATTATGATAGAATTCCAAAATATTTCAATATTAGTTTTAGACCCCACTTCCCAGCTCTAATACAAATTATAATGTGGAAAAAACAGTGTCATATAATATAAATGTTATGATGTCCCAATGCACGTATGTTCAAATATTTGCAAAAAAAAAAAGTAATAGATAACAGTGTTTTGTGCAGAGGTTTGTTTCAGCAGATTTACACTGTCATCATGCAAAACAGATCATAGACATTAAAGATAAAACATGCTCCTCGTTTGCACTAATAAGTGCACATTTTCTGTCACCAGTGTCATGATTGCAAATATCTTTAAAATATTGTGATCTAATCTGAAGATTATATCGCCCACCTCCACTGCAAATTCAACAAAATCCAACCATTTAAAAGTTTCTCTTCTATTTTTTTCTTGCATTGAACTGCAGTCTCAAAGTAAAAATAATTAATTAACACGATTTTCAAAGTATCTGTTTAATTCTGGGGTTATTTAGTGAATTTTTCCAGCAGTAACTCACTTTCTTTTGGAGTCACAGTGAACATGAAACAGCCACTGGTCTAATATTTAAAGCATTCAGTGTTAATTAGATGTTTTCTGGTGGTGGAGACAGCTGACGTGTTGCCCTCTCACCCGCTGAGGATGGAATCTGTGCCGACAGTCGGGGTGATTGTTTTGATAATTACATGTGCACAAGCCAGACTGAAAGCTCGAGATGTATTTGGGGGGAAAAAAAACTTTTAAAAATACTTACAGCTCTGTTTGACTTCACTGGTCAGCATTATTTAGAGGGAGCCATTGTTTTCACTCGCATAACTTGCATTTTAATTAGTCCGTCTTTGGAAATTCCCTGCGTGTGTTGTGGTTTTTGTCGAGCGCTGCAGACTCCCACAGCACCCAGGCGTTTCTCTGCTTCTTTTTTTATACACGAGCCACATTAAAAAAAAAAAGCCAAGTCATGAGTGGAAACTTGTGCAAATTCATTATTTTCGCCTCTGTATTTAAAAAAATAACTTCTTCATTTTCCCCCAGCTGTTTTTGAATTCTCGTTTTTATTTTTTCTTGAACTTTTTAAAGTCTCCGTCCTTTTGCCGATTTGAATGCACGTTGTAGGTGACCTTGACTGGTGACTGCAGTGCCTACTCATTAAGTAGTAAAGATGAATAGTTCCATTATAGCAGAGGGGGAAAATGAGCAGGGCCAATTAGTGGTAATTAAGAGCGGAGAGGGTGAAGCGCTCCGGAGGGCACCCTGACCTGGACTCTGGAGGGGGCAGAAGGGAGCATGTGTGGTGTAGGTAAAGTAAGAAGAAAATATATCTATTTTAGATGAAATTTGCAGTTGTACTGATGGGACTAAACATGTCAGAAGGGGTTTTCATTTTTTATTGAAATAAAAGCATGCACTGTGACCATGTGTGTATTCCATGTTCATTAGAAGTCAAAACTGGATGTATATGCTTGCTGACATTCCTGCACGCTGACAGATGGGGGGAAATCTCATGAGGAGCCGACATGTTTGAGCAATTAAAGGTGACAAGGTCAATCGCCGGCAACACCTCTCTTTGACTTTTGACTCCTGATGTGATGTCACTTTCCCTCCTGCTGCCCTTTGCTGTGGCCAGGGAGCTTGTTAGGTCTGTGAATAAAAGCCCTCAAAATGCCAAGCCCTTATACCGAGAGTGCTAATGAACAATGTATGATAATTTTTGTTCTTAACTGGGGAATTTTTTTTATGCTGATATGCTAAATTTCATCATCTTAGCATCAAGGAGAAATTCAAGGTTGTTCTGTGAGAGACTCCGGCTGCACTTTTCCTCTTTCTCAGTGGCAGCAGTTGATTTACTCGCACTGCCTGCTTCCTGTTCCCTTCTTAATCAGTTCTCGGTTGTCACTAGCCTGTAATGGTTAGGGTGACTCTAGGCTGAAAGACTTAAGAGTGTCCACTTAATGATGCTCTACTAAAAATATCAGTAATTCATTCAGTAGTTTGGTGTAGACGGGAAAAACCCTTTATTTCTCCCTCGGCAGGCGAATTATCATGTTCTATTTTACTCTATTTGATATATGATACAAGGGGTTGGTGATATGGCAAAATCTATATTATATTATAATGTTTTTGTTTGTTTTCCTGTAAAATCCTGATCATGATTTTATTATGAGTCTTTACATTGATTTTTAAATACAGATTTATTATTTTTTATGTCTTTATTTTACTGAACAGTCTAAGATAACTATTACTGCCCTTAAAGAAAACGTTTAACAGAGATTTAGACCAACTAGGATTTATGAACAGATTTTAATGTTTGTGCAGTTTTACAGAAGAGTAATGACTGAACAGGTTGCAGACCTGTGTTTTTCTAACATTTAGCTGTTAATGCACAAAATTACACAGGCAAAGACTAGTATCACTCATTGATGCATATAAACCTTCTTAAAAGGCCAAAAAAATGAGGGTATAATAAAAACAAACTCAACTGTGGGGTCAAAACTCAACCAATCTTATTGGCCCTCCCTTTCAATAAAGGGATGTGATGCAATATGACATAATACAACTTCCACTGAAATTCTTCATGCATCCTTAAGCCAACTTTGTCCAAAAGTTAAAAATATAGATTATATAAAGACACAATACAGGCAAAGGGATGAAATACATAAATATTTACTTAAAAAAAACAACATTCCTGTGCAAATGTTCTCACTTTTGAATGACAGAAAAAAAGCTGGTTAAGGTTTATTTGAACACACATGGTTTTGTTCAAAAGTCTCACCATTCTAATGTGCTTTACTTGGTGGACTATCATTTTAAATTGAGTTGATGATCTTCACTTAAGACATAAATGGTCAAAAAACATACTACATGCAAGCCTGAGCATGTATTTATTGAGAGTTGTCCTAAATTGACCAGTGACCTTTCAACAGGTACCAATTTGACTTCACAATTTGAGTTTCACAAAAGGCTCCCGAACCCGCAATACAACATAACACTCTGGATCACTCAGTACAAAACAACATGGAAATTCTTGCAAGTCAGTAAAGCAATTTTCAATAAACGTGTGAACACATGGTTGTGTTTGTACTTTAACAGACATGTTAGAATTGGCGCTCTCTGAGAGCGAGCGTTTGTAAAGGCTAAAGATTTAAACTATTTGGCAGAGTGCTGCCAAAGTGCTGCTTTCAAAGCCTCTGAAATTGCAATGGCTGGGAAATGGATGGTTGGAGAAGTATACAATGTATTAGAAGTCAATTGTGCATGGGAGGGCCTATTTTCCATATCACTAGTTGAACAAGTGTATGTCTGTGTGTGTGTGTGTGTGTGTGTAGCTGTTGGAGCTCTAGTGTTGGATACACACATCCAGACCACTGCTCCGCCGATGTCCCCTGTTGCTTCAGCCTCTGTCATTTGCAGCTCGTCTGTATGGTGGCGTTGGGGGAAGGGGACATATATAATAGAAATTATTACCAGTAATGGCCTTGTTCCCTACATCCCACATATTCATTCCCTTTCCCTCTTCTGACATTTGTTTTATGACTGCTTGCATATCAAATATTTAAATAAACAGAATCGGGGGGCTTCTGAGTATTGCCTCAGGCTGGGGAGGGGGGTGATGGTGGGAGTTGTGTCGGAGGGAGGAAGGAGACTGATGATGACATTCATTTCCGAAATGAGAAAAAAAAATCAGGGTGGGTTGGCGGGGGTGCTAGTGGGAGGAAAAGGAGCAGGAGCAGCAGCGGTGGAGACGAAGTGGGAGTAAAAATGCTTCGCTTGGCTCCAATCAAAGCGGGTGGAGGAAGGCGATGTGTTTTTTTTTTTTCCGCTTACGCCTGGCAGCGGCGGTGACAGACGGCTGTGCGTGCGTATGAGTGTACGGGTGTGAGTGCTTGTGTGCATGCGCACATTGTTGCGAGGCTCATCCGTCAAGGTTTTCCGGGGACGCAGGAGGATGTGGGAGAAGACCCTTGTGGCTCATAAAAAAGCAGTCCGCTGTTCTGAAGCAATATCGGCTGCATGACAAGCGACGAGAAGATCAGAGCACAACATAAAGTAATGTAGGGGAAAAAAGACAAAGTGAAACAAAACAAAGAGGACAAAGAAGAAAATCTCTTATTTTGAAGAGAGAAATATAAGTGATCAAAGACTCAAATGATATATATTGAGCATATATACATGTTTATAATATTGCTTGAGCTGTCAATGGCAGCCCGTCCATTCTCGTCAGGCTAATCTTAAAATAATTAATTGCAAAGTCGACGTTTTCTAAAGAGTATTGTAATTGAATCCCAAATTAGGCTTGGGAACGAGGACGCGTCCTGCTTTGCTGCAAGTCTGTTCCCATTCTCCAGTCATACACACACACACACACCCACACACACATGCTTCAGTGGATCACATGCGCAGGCGTTCAGCAAGGGGGGAAAGAAGACAACAGGCGAAGGAAATGCTAATGAAATGCATATTTGGGGAGAAAGGGGCCATCTATAATTTAGCTGTGCTCTTTGTATGTGAATGATGTGTGTGCAAGTGCTGTGATTTATTTTTGTTGTGGAGAGGGATAATTCTGTCAGAGTAGGCTTTTGTTCTTGTAAACAAATGTGGGGAAAAGAGCCGAATAAAAGTGCAGTAATAAAGTAAACAGAATGGTATGAATATATTTAGCTGGTAGCGTGAATAATTTGTATACAGGACAGAGCGGTTTGATAAAAGAGAGATGATGGATATATTGCCTGAGTTTTCTTACTCTTAAGTCAACTTTTTCCATTTTTTTCCTTTAGCTGCCACATCTGTAGGTAGCCTTTTCTCCAGATTGATGCCGTACAAAAGGCTTTCCTCACTTACAGCCACTTCTACCCACGCTGCCCTTCACTTATGACCTCTACAAAACTATAGGCCATGGAACTCTTTGGATCAAAGCTCCTGGAAAAGGGTCTATCCTCCATAAACGTCAGCCCTGCTCCATAACTCTGGCAGGAGCCCCATGAAAAAAGATGGCACAAGGTGCAGGGTCAGGAGACTCTTCTGCAAGGCCTTAATGAAAACTAAAGAGTGAACAGATGCCTTTTGGAAAAGATCACAAAGAAAAGCGACTTTGGTGACATGTAGTAAAGTTTCAGCCTGTCTTCATAATTTTATTATCGTGTTATGCATCTGGAATTTTGTTCAAAGTCACATTTTGTCATAAAATAACTTTCTTATTTTGCATAATGGCCTCAAAAACTCAAAGAATACCAGGATAGGTCTAGACAGCGCTGCAGCACCTTTTCAGGAGATTTTAAAATCTTTCGGGAACCAGTTTAACAACTCATCCAACATGTTGGTCCTTGTCGTTCGCTGTGCACCTGGTTTGGCTTTCTCTATTTAAAATGCATAGAACTTAAATTACAATCAAATTCCTGAACTCCGGTGCGGGAATCTGGCTCCATCTGTACGACAAATCAAACATTCCCCATGCTGTTCTCCAAATGTTTGAAATCCATTCAACTCCTATTTGATCCAGATCTGACAGCTCTAAACTTGGCTCAGAACATCCCATTTTCTCCTGGCTGGCAGAGATGAGCAACAGCAGAGAGGACAATATTGTGGTCCAGCATAGCTCGGCTGACTCTTCTGTCTCTGTGATCCCTCTATCAATAAGGAACACAGGCCTGTCAGAAGGCCTGCCAACTGTCTGGCTATCCACACAGCCTGCTCTCCACGCAACATCTGGACACAGATGGTACACGCTGATCTCACACACACAATACATGTTTTACTGTTACTGGCAAACACTCACAGACATGCAGCGCGTTTACAGTTTGTCAAAATACCAAATTATGTGTGTGTGAGTGCTTGTATTCCACACACACAAACACAAACGACTCACGGGCAGAGAAGGTAAATGTGCAGCGAAACGTATTCATTGGAAGGAAATGCAATTCATTATGCCGTAAAGTCTTGGAAATATGATAGTGTCTTTAGCTGCAAATATCACCTCGTTTCCCAGTCATATGTTATTCATATGGTCTGGCAGAAAGAGTCCACAATAAACATGGCTGCCCTGGGGCTCGAGCAATAATGGGAGTAAATGGTGGCGTTCGCTGTGAGTCAGAGGTGTGTATGCGCAGCCAGGCCATGCATCAAGGCTCCCACAGGCCCGGAGCCTCGTATTGATCGGCCCCGGCACCGCCTCCACCCCATGGTTCCAGCCAACTTTGGTGATTGATTCCCAGTCACAGCCCAGGAGATGGGAGGCCTGGGCTGGGCTTACAGAGCCTGGGGCCTCCCAGAGGGTGACCTGGAGGGGCTGCAAGGGGGAGAAAAGCTTATTTCCAGGGCCCATAACCCCAAACCAGAAGACCAATTCTGGAGAAACCTTCGCAGTGGGTATGGAGGGGACTGAGGCACATTCATTACAGGGGAAATTTAAAGCCACATCTGCTGCTGCCTTGACCGCCGTATGGAACTGAGGGGAAATGGGGAGGGGCTGGAGTGTGCGTGTGAGTGTATAGGAGGTGAGAAGGTGAGTAGATATTGGTATGTAGGGTTAGGAGGGGTGAAGAACAATATCTCAGCTTGCGCACAATAACAATCGTGAAAGCAGGAATACATTTTCCAGCTCCATTTACTCTATTCAAACCTCTAACCTGCTGTGTTCCCATCCGCACCGAACATCACTGCTGCCGCGCTTCGAGAGGCCGCCCTCCACGTCTCTTTATGGCGCCCGAGCGGAGGGGGGGAAAAATTTATATGAAGATCAATTTTTTTTTTAATTAACTCCGTGAATTTCCAGCTGAGCTATCAGACGCGGGGTCCTTGTGTGTCGTGCTGAGTCCGATAATGAAATCAATCAGGTTCAAATTGTTTCAGGTGACTATTAATGAGTATCTAATATCTGCCTGAGGAAGGAAGGTCAGGATGGCTGTTTGTGTTTTTGTTTTTAGGTGATGGATCACCAGCAGGAGGAATATGGATGGTTACACCCGGAGGGACCGGGCAGTGCTCCAAAATGAATACAAATCCCTGTCTTGGTGGGGAAACTCTTTTAACTGCATGGCAGGGAAAGACCAAATTTGACAACTTCCTTTAGTTATTTTTAGAAACTCTTTAATAATTGGCAATATATAAACGTGTTTCTGAATTGCAAAACAAAGTGGAAGTGGGCGAGTGAAAAAGAGCCTAATAAAGGGGCGGGGCACTTGTTGTGGCTTGGCTTTAGATGCTTCCATATTCATAATTTACACAGCTTCTCTTTTCTTCGCAGCCCGAGGAGCTTGTTAAGCTTTTCCTTACAGGTAGACTAATGGATGGAAGAAAGCGGCCCCTCAGGACCCTTTAGCATCATTTCTGTTGGTCTAGTCGCTTAGTATTCACTTATGTATTTTCACCCTGCTCTGAGCACAATAGCATAAGTAACCATTGCTAATTCATAAACACACTCGGTGAAACATGGCGCCTCATTCATGTTTATTTGAGAACCAGAAAAGCAGTTTCTCTCACCGGCCATTCCACCTGCAAAGGTGCTGATTTCCTTGTATGAGGGAGGAATCCAGCCTGCACATGTTAGACCAGCATTTCCGCTTGGCACAAGGAAACATGGGAAGTGAAAGGGCAGCACAATTTTTCTTAACGGCCTCGTCTGTGTCTTTGGGGCATATAGTTATTGTTTTCTTGTTCTCTCCCAACCCTTTTCCCTCTCCTTCATTTGGTTCTGTAGCACCTCTGTGTTCTGTGGGCAGAGGAAGTTAAAGAGGAGCATTCTTCTCGGTCCACTTCTCGGTTGTTGGAGCTTTCTTCACATCAGGTGCTTATTACATAAAACTAGGCCAGATGTGTTAAGAATTGTTAGATTGGTGTTTCGTCTTAATTAAGATGGTTTTTAACAAAAGGTGTTCCATAATAAAAAAAAAACGAACAGCAAAAACAGATACAAGTCCTGTATTTGCACTGAGAAGAAGTAAATACATGTTTATTTTTAACTAGATATTAACAACCAGATTATTCTCTGGAAAACAAGCTTCTACTAGGAACTGTGTATTTATGTGTTTTTCATCCATGAGTGCCTTATTCTGGCCTTGGAAATCTGAATGAATTCCATCTGGGAAAACTGCATCCAGCCAGAAGATTTGACTGCCAAAATTTGCGGCGTGCGTTTTCTCACACATGCTTCCTCCACTGTTTGCAGACGATTGCATTTTATTTGTTTTCGTTCTCTAATGGCGTGTCACAGGCATGTCAGCCACATCTCGTTTTGTCATTGAGATTTTCTCCATTTTTTTTTCTTTCTCCCAGCCGCCTCTTTAACTCCCAGTCTCAGTGAAGGAAAAGGGCTCTGGCAACCCCATGACCCCAATCTCACTTGAGACAGATGAAGCAGCCTCTCTCCTCCTCCCGCCTCCCTCTCTCTTTTCCTCTCTTCGCCTCCAGTCCCCCTCCTCCCTTCTCCTAATGACGTCTTTGTGCAGGCCGTGACGAACCCAACGCTCGGCAACTTTTCCCGATGCACGCGGGAGGGGGGGAGGGCTGGATGGGTTTCTGAGCGTGTGTTTGTGTGTGGTGTAAATATTGGTGTCAAACGTAGAGGGCACGGTGATCGCCGGCTCCGAGGATGGCGCAGGAGAGAGACCAATTATGTGCACTGCGCCAAACACAAAAGCATGCATAACAACAGCTTCTTATCTGGCTTCTCTTTGTCTGCCTTTCTTTCTCAACTCACAGCCTCATTGGGAAACATACAAAGCGTATGTAAACAATTCACCTGCCTTCTCTATAGCTGTCACTCCCTGCACCTCTCTTCTCAGATAATTTCATGCTTCCCATTCCCAGCCAGCCTTCATGCCTAGCTGCCTGTGCCATCCAGGCATATTGGGCTGAGGAAATGCAATTTGGCTCTTCTCGTCTCCCCGCGGACCTGTACTACTATTCACACTGTCATCCGTTATGAGTCTTTTTACTAACAAGGCGTGCATGCTGAGACGCAGGATCAGATTGTGTTTCAAGACATAATTCACTGAGTTTGCTCGTCTTTGTGATGAAGCCAACACATGGGAATGCCAACATGCACACAGCTCATCTTGGCTGCACAATTACAGCACAATAGGTTCTGTTTTTTAGGGTCACAAGATGGATCTGTGAGAGCTGAGTGTTGTTTAGTTTTATTTCATTGACTGGTTTGAATCCTGGCAATGAAATGAAGTGATGAACCGATGCTAATGGGTGATTTATTCCTGACGGATTCCGGGCAGGGAGGAGTTAACAGCACGCCGCTCCTCTCCTCTCCTCTTCGCTTGATGACATCAGTATTGTCTCTGCATCCATGAAATTAATTTTTCTAATCTTAGTCAGCAGGAGTGAGGGAATTTGCACACATTAATATGGAACTCGATCTGCATTCGCCTCGTGCTGCAGTCTCCTCTTTTCAACTTCCTTTCTCCTCCTTCTCCATCTTTACACCCTCTTTTCTTTTTGTCTGTGTTAGACATTAGGCTCAAATGGATTTCAGGGCTGAAACATGCGGCTTTGTTATAGAGGTCAAGGTATCACTGGACCCTGCAGTACAGAAAGAGCCGGCGAGCGCCGTGCTGTATGGTACAGATAAATAACATAAAAGAGGAGGCTGAGTCTCCCAGCAGAGCAGCCAGCTCTGGCTGCAGCACGTTGAATCTCCAGAGACAGACGCAGCAGAGAGGATAAAGAGGATCTGTTGACAATAATTATCTGTATTTGTTTCTCCTCACAAATACGCACAGACTAAAACGGTTTCATTACAGTGATATTAAAATGCTGCAGAAAAGTATTTACCTCTTTACACATTTCTTATATTTTTGCTCTTTTTTTTGGGTCACATTTCAATCAAAGATGGCCTGAGTACATTTTAAAAATGCAATTTTTGAAAGATGGATTCATTTACTAAAAGGACCAAACCGACCTGGCCCTGTAAGATAAAGTAAGTGACCCCTAAACCTAATATCTGGTTGGAACACTAATGAGTCTCTAACGTCATTGTGGAGGAACTCCGTCCCACTTTTAATTCAACCACATTGGAGGGTTTTCCAATATGAACGACCTGTTTAAGGTCAAAGGTCAGACATGCTTCTGGATTTTCTGGTAGAGAGCAGAATTCAGCTATGTTTTCCACATATGGCCTGGTTGGTTTACATGGGCTCTTCCCCCATAATAAATGAAGGTTATCTTTGTCTGATGATGAAATGTGTTTGCTAATTTCGGTAAAAGCAAAAACAAAAAAAAATCTAAGGGATCAAATACTATTTCACACCTGCACTGTAAAGGATGTGATCACCTTGAAGAATGTGTAATTATTTAAAGCCGTGAACCACCAGTAGTTGACTGAGCCCAAAATGTTTCTAACAGAAAGAAATTCCTGCCCCAGACAGTATTAAACCACAGAGTGATATAAAAGATCAGAATAGTTCCTTGAATTGCTCTTTTGGGGTTCAACCAATTTCTGAAGTAGCTGTTTCTCAATAAAGCAGCTTGTAACCTATAAAGAACATATGAAGGAACATCTTTTATTGTTGCTGTTTGTATAGAAGCTGTTCAAGTTAGAGAAACACAGAGGACTAAAGTAGAGATACAACATAACCCCGAAGGCTGGAGTCTGGAGCTCACTGTACGATTACCACAGTGTGTGAGCTTGTGTCTCACACTTTTAACTCTGTGTGTGTGTGTGCGTGCGTGCATGCGTGCGTGCGTGTGTGTGTGTGTGTGTGTGTGCGTGCGTGCGTGCGCGTGCGTGTGTGTGTGTGTGTGTGCGTGTGTAGATTTTTAGACCAAAACACACAAGTTCAACACATTCATTCACTATTGCAGAATTCCGTTTTTCTGTTTCAAAGAATTCCTTTATTCCAAATAGAATTGGAATAATAACCATTTACCAATACTGTAGTTTTATTTTTCTTTGATCCCAGTTTGCGTCTCACAATCCACATTTTCCAGCCTTTTGTTGTCAAGCATTTTGTCTTTTTCTGATTAACAACTTAGCACATTAAAAGGAGAGAGAGCAAAATCTTTTCTTTTTCTTTTTTTTTTTTTTGCAACATAAAACTGTTGTCGATTGAGCTCAGAAAAGCAATTTAGCAGGTTTCACCCAGCAGTAATTTCACCAATGCTCTCTTTTAATGGCTTTGTTTTGAAAGAAAAAGGGGAAAAAAATCAGAACGTTGGAGAGGAGTTCATAAATTGAGTTTTAAATTTAGCAGTTGAATTACTGTTGTCTCCCATGCCTCCTTGTTCTCGTGCGTTGAATGGCATACCCAGATGAACGAAAGTGGAAAAACACATTTGGAGAAAATTAAAAAAAACATTTACCTTGAAGTCCCCGCTAGTTTTATATTTTTTTATCTGCTGTCCCTCCTGGCTCAGAAGAAGATTCACTCTCTGTCATATTCATCGTGTTTTTTTTCCCTTAAGTACAGTCATTCTCCAAAGGTGAGAAAAGCGTGTTTCAGTTTGTGGTTTTGTGTGTGTGTGTGTGTGTGTGTGTGTGTGTGTGTGTGTGTGTGTGTGTGTGTGTGTGTGTGTGTGTGTGTGTGTGTGTGTGTGTGTGTGTGTGTCTGGTGGTGCAAACAAAACAGTCGTATCTGTTAGAAAACGCTGCGTCGGGTGGAAATCTCATTTAGTGGAACTTGTCATGAGAGCAGATTTTAGACTTTCATGTATTTTGTTTCCTTCTTCTGTGGACAGGTATGAGTGATGCCACAGTGGAGGATGAGTCAGTGATTCAGATATCATTTCCAATAACTGTTTAGGAAGGAGAGGTAGATTTGGGAGGAATGTAGTAAAACTAGTAGGGTAATCTGTTGCACTAGCATGTGTTTAATCCGCCTCCTGAGGTTCTTCAGTACTTGGACATGTTGGTGAAATGATCCTGTGTTTTCCCTGTTTTTTGGGTAAACTAAGAACCTTTTGAGATGAACTGGAAATCAGGATGGAGTTTTGAGTTTGGAAGCAGCAAAGTGCTCTGAAAATTAAAGCTTTGCTGCAGATGTTTTGTCTTTTCTCTTTATGGTCATTTTACAATTACAGCAGATCCTGTGCTGCCAGAGGTGTGTGGACATGATCTGAGTCATAATTCTGATGACTGCAGATGTGATTTAAAGAAATTATAAAAGACTTTGGACTCCACTCTGACGTTAAGGATGGTTACCCACTGATCAGTTCCCACAGACCACGTGTCAAAGTATCCCTGGGTAAGATGCTGAACCCCAGTTGTGTTTGCTGGTTGTTCTGTCAAACACATGCGTGTTTTATAAAGCATTCATATTTTCTGAAACTCATCACTTTAAAAAAAAGATTGGTCAAATGATTTGTTTAGGACTCAAAATTCAAAGTTGAACACTTGTTTCAGGACTTGCATGTCTTAGGACCCGACTTGAAACCTGAGGAGAAAAACTTGACTTATTTGTGACTTGCAAACATTTTGTCTTGATCCCACCTCTGTTTGCCGCCCGCCACTGATTGAAAATGTTTTGCAACATTATGGCTAGAATCCATTAGAGCGAATCAATAAAACTCAGTTATATTTTTAGTTTGTTCAACTCCGTTTGGATGCCTTTGCTGTCTAACTCTGTTTTAGAGCTTTGTGTGTGAATAAGATTAAAGCAAAAGCTGTGATTTTTTTGGGGGGTGAAAAGTTGCAATCATAAATTTAAGTTCATCCATTATTATTCCCAAAAAAATGTTCCTTAAAAAAATAAAAAAGATGCTTATTTTCAGTGTAAATAATGACAACATTTGCTCTAATCGTCTTTACGCTGTGCTGGTAACACATTGGCTGGTGATCAGAATCATTATTGGCCAACTCAAATCAGATTTGTTTTCTTTCCCAGTCTATGAATTTACCATCTCTAAACACTAAATCACACTAGAAATGACAAATCTTCCATCTACCATTTTTAACTTACAGATTCACAATGTTCAAGTTGATCAGAACTTTTTGATTTGTTCTTCAGAAATAGTCAAAATCAGTCAGACAGAGTCAGAAGAATCAGAAATCTGTTCATCTCTACTTCTGTCAGATTATGATCAGTTATTTTCTTTCTTCTGGTTAAATATTTGATCTTTGATCAGTAGTGCTTCTGCACTTATTCACTTCAGCCTCAGCAAAACTGAATAATTTACTTGCTAGCCAAGTAAGAGGATGAAATAGGAAGCAATAAGTGGCTGCAGCAGCTGATGATGATGATGATGATGATGATAAGAACTTTGTACTAACGCCCAATTAAATGTCACAATGAGCTCTTAAAGGCCTGAATATTTTGAACCTTGATGGGATCTCCCTTCTCTTGCTGTGAAATAATTTCGGACACTCAAGAGTACTCATGCTTCTCCCTCTAGCTTCCCTGCTATATATATATATTTAAAGCTCTCTTCAGTTTGTGAAATAGTCCAAACTATCATCTTCACATGCCTCAGTAGGCAAAACCCTTAAAAAAAAAAAAAGAAAGAAGTTGGCGCGCCGAGCCGTCCACAGGTAACCTGCTGAATAAAGTGCTCCCTTCCCCCGACGTCTTCTTGATATTAGCCTGGCAATATGAGGCAGCTGCAATTTCTCCTCTATGGTAGACGAGGTGATATTGAGTTGGGGAGAGGAGAGGGAACTGAGGAGGGTGGTGGTGAAGGATGAAGGGGGGGGGGGCGGTTAAGTCGGAGAGGAGAAGTGAAAGTGTGTGTTAGAAACAGTAAGAGCAAAATGTCATAAATCACTCATGATCCTACTTGGCAGAGACAAAAGGGAGAAAGCCTGAAAGGAGGAAGGGCAGACTGGAGAACGTGGCTTTATCTGCGCAGCAGACAGACAAACTGCTGGTGACGGATCAGCGTCAGCCTGATGCACTGTGCTGGAATTTTCCAATGGCTTACTGAGACCCCAAACTAACCCTTGAATCTCTGAAAATGCTTACTGTTCAATAGGAAAAATAAACCCTTGACACATCCTCTCGCCTCCTTTTTTATATATGAAAGCAGCTGACAGATTTAAAAGCAGGAAGCGACTGCTTGTTTGTCTTGAGTTCCTCTATTGCAAGGATTAAATTTATTTTGACACACATTAGGAAATATTCACCCCTTTTATAAAATGAGCATATTTGTTTACTTGATTCCAATTGTTGCTCCTTTTATTATCTGGTAAACATTAACTTAATAAATCCACTTGTTGTATTGTTATGTAATAAATCAGTGGGGGCTGTTTGGAGAGAGAGCACTAAGTGGGCTTCAGTTTGGAGTTCCAGCTTGGCAGATGGTGGATGGGTTCGTTTAAATAGCTCTCAGCCAGTCCAGTGAGCTGTGATGATTGAATATTAGGCCCCAAAATAAACACAGGTACCAATCAGAAATCTGTTTCCTACGCTTTCAGGTGTCCTCCATGGATTTCATGGCAATGAAGCGCTCTCAGATGTACGGCATGGCCAACAATCCCTACTCGAACCACCAACAACCAGGGGGCGGACCTTACTCTTCGAACCAGCCGTACACATCGCCTCCTCCGCATAGATATCCAATGAGCATGCAGGGGAGGAGCCAAATGGGAATGGGAGGGATGCAGTATCCTCAACAGCAGGTATGTCAACAGGCTACATCTATAAAAATGTGTTACTCTGTGCATTCCCCTCTGTGATGTTGTTCCATATACTGTTGCTGGTATTACAAACTATATTGCAGTGGGACATTTGAACAATCCCAAGTGATCTTCCCCTGAAGGCTCTGCACGTTCAATTTGATGTGCACACCTCACACCCTCACACGTGTTGGTCTGACTCTATTTTTCACTCGGTTCCTGCAGAAGTCCCATCAGTGCACGATGAGGATGAGGCTGTGTGTCTGTGAATGTTTAGAGAGATGTTTTTTCTTTGTTCTTGCTCTTTGATCACGAGTTTCTATATAATTCTGCACATATGAGTGTGCATATGCATGTTTGATTAACGTATGTGTGGAATATTTTCTTTGTAGAAAACATAGACGAGCTCCATCGGCCCACGTCATTGTCTCTCTTTATGCAGCACAATGGGTCTGTGTTAGAAACAATAGAGCTTGTGTCTGCTTTATTGAGTCTTAAGTAAATCCCATTTGGACTGGAAGGGTTTGGTTGTGTGTGTGTGATGGTGTGAATGGCGCTGTGGAGAGAAAGCATGATTTTTTTCTTCCATATTTTTGGCAGAAAGTGAGCTTCTTAGCTCCATCCGTAGAGTTGGTGGGGTACAGTGTTCCCTACTGTCTTTGCCTGCTATATTTAGTCAGAGTAGTCTGTCGGTCTGGGCTTGAACGCCTCTCACAGGGGCGACTGCGTTTCCACACATAGCAGGAAAACAAAAAAGAAAGTGAGAAACAGAATATGAACTGACAGACTTCCTGTTTTGTCTAAAGTTATTGCACAAAACTGCACACATGCAGAGAGGAGACTCTTACACAATTTTCTCCAAACCGTTTTGACATTATTAGATTTTTCCTAAGAAAACAGTGGAGGGATGGAGAAAACATTAGCAAATGGGAATACTAAGAAGAAACATTGTTTTCATTACGGGTTAATAAAACTGAGATTGTCATTGCACATTGATCTTTGTGGCTCTAGAGAAGCATTTGAAAGCTTTGTGTGTGTTTTTTTTTTTTTAAATGTGTGTTATGGTTAATTCTTGTTGTGTAGTGTTGTTCTGGTAGGTGAGTATATTATATTCCCAACTCAGAGACTTCATCTCATTGCTGCAGGTCTAAACCCTCCTCTGACGCATTTTTGTGATGACAACACACTCCCAAAATGATCATTACTGAGCTCAATAAGGGGTTTCACATTATGAAATACACACAGTTGGGAGAAGGCGGGGGTGTGTATGTGAAGACACGCTGTGCATGAAGAGTAATACCAATGCACAAAGATGTACAGTCAGTCAAACACATGCAGAAAAATACATCCCTGGTACTATTTTGTGATGAAATCCTCTGGCGTATTACATAGGGGAGGCTGTGGTCGGGGTAGCAATCACTGCCTAGCGTTATGGAATGTAATTAGTTCAAATAGAATTAGTTGTTCACTCTGGCTATAGCCATGGGAACTGTGCTTCTAAAGTTTCTAATTATCTGGCTCTGGCTTTAAAAGCAGCACCACCGCATTGCCTATCTGCAGCCGGTGAAATCTAGCTCACGGTAATGAGTTCGGAGGAGGAGGTTTAATTCCACACTCTCACACGAGCGTAATGAGGCTCACCTACAGAAAAGCGGTCAGGGGTCTGATCAGGAAGGAGAGAAGAGGTATAGTAAACGAACGCTCCAAATGCAGAACGCACAGCACATCGTTTCCTAAAGTGACTGTTAATTACATATCAAACGAAGCACAGAGCGCGGTCACGGTGACGGAAGCTGGATCTGAAAGAGGAACGATCAGCCGCCCTCACCCTCTTTCTCAAGCCTTGATGTTGCGAAACTTTTCCAGGATCAGCTGCAGAGACCAATCCCAACTGCAGCTGCCTCAGCAAGGGGGATTGTGGGTGATGTAAGGCGCTGCACACGCAATCCCCCATGATGCATCGCACTTCAGGGCTGAGACCTCAGCTTGTCACAGCCAAGCATGCTGAGATGTTGCCAAGCAACATGACGTCAACAAAGGCATGCGTGTTCATCAGTGTCTGTGATTTCCCTGGGACTGAGCGGCTGTTTGTGTGGATGTGAAGAGGTTTTAACGGTGGAACAAAAGGTCTTCTTTGACTGCTTTTCATTACTACAATGAAACTCAGCTGAAATTAAGCCTGACTCATTTTCTGTAAGCTCTCCTCAGTAATATTTCATCCACTGGAGATATTGAAAATGTGTAGGGCCTCACCTCTGTCCTTTAAATAATACTCATTTGGGGTCCCTTTCTGCTGCCATTCTGTTCAATTATATGAACTGAAACTCTCTCTCTGGTGTTCAGAAGGTTTCTCTCTGTGGCTCAGAGTTTTCATTCCCCTCATTAAACCTGACTATAAGCTCCATGTTTTGTTGAACTTTTTGCTGAAATTTTGTCTTTATGGATACAAATGACAGCCGTTAATATACATCATGCAAAACAGGAATAATGGATTAAAAACACACTAGGTAGTGTACAGTGAGATCTCACACATCCAAACATTACCACAAGTATCTGCATTTTATCATTATTAGTCAGTTACACATCAGCAAACCCTGTAACAGTTTTGGACATACGCAGTTATTTGACTCATAGTTGAAAAATGATTTTTATTTATGTATTTGTTTATTTATTTATTTAACCAGGAAACCATCATTGGGAGTAAAACCTGTTACAAGAGGGTAGGAAAATAAAAACAGTTTTAGACAGAATTGTGGAATTAGGGGAGGATATCGTCATCAAATAGATATCTTAATAGTTTTTTCCAATAACAATAATATGACAATATTTTAGTAACCTAAAAAAGTGTTGAGCCTCATTTTCTACCTGTATCAGAGGATATTTCCTATTGTGGAATAATACTTTCACAAAATATTGCTTATCTTCACCGCTACCATGGGTCCAGACCCCTGAAGGTTTTCATATTCCTCATACTATGATCAGCGTTTAGTCCGGAGATGGTCGTTTCATCTTTCACTCCACATAAACAGCAGACTGTATGGTGTGGCTAGCTACTAGCCGAGCTAATGGACAACAGATGACGGAGTAGGCATTTCAGTGGGTGACCAGGCTAGTAATGCTAATTATTAACCTCTCCAATGCTAACTAAAGTGAGTAGTCTCTGTCTTATTTGCCAGCGCCGGTGTTACACCGGCCATAATCAGATCAGGTGTCTTCAGAATGGATATAGCCTCTTGCTACAAGGACGTAGCCGCTGATGTGTGAGCATTTTGACCCCAATCCCACTCCATAGAGTAAATACTTGATGATGCCTCGTTGTCAAAATAGGAATTTTGATATTATTGAAAATTATACATATATCACACACCCCTAGAAGGAAGTTACTTTTTCATAGCATCAAAATTTAAGTTTAAATGCAGTGTTGAGAAAAAATGTTCAAGTACATAGAAGTTGAATTTTTGAGGAAAAACCTCAAAATATTTGGCTTTTTCAAGAACAAACCCATTGAGTTCTGAACCACCACAATTTTTTTATTACAACTGAGGGTTATAGGTGAACGTTTACTGGACACATTACAGATAACACAAGGCATTTTCCTGATGCAGTCTTCACTCCCACAATTATAATAAAAGTATCAAACATACAGACACATCTCAAAATAATTAAAACACCTGAATCTAATAGAGTTTTTTTATCTTAGTAAAACTCATACTGCGCTCAACTAGGAATGTTGAGACTTTATTTACAGGTTGTAGATGCAGTTTACAGTGTATGTGCTAAACAGTTTCTTTACTAAAGCTTATGAAGAATAAAGTCTAAATGTTTCATACCAGGCATATCATAGGTGTTGGACCAGTGCTAGTTTAGTTTTTCATTGCCCTCATGGACTGAAACTGCCTCATCCAGTACCAGGTCACGAGGAGCTGGTTCCTGTCTCCAGTCACCAGGTGAGAGACAGGGGACACCCTGGACACTGGACAGGTCCCCACCAGACTTTCTTTGTCCTTTTTAATTTCAAAAATAACAACTTCATTCTTTTTGACTCTGTTCTAGAAACCTATTCTGTACGTTTTGAATTAATTCTTCTCAATATTTTGACTATTACTTTGTTGACCTTTGGACTTTAATGTCAAAACTGTGAAATAAATAATTCCTGCCTCTAATACGCCATCATGTGTCTCAATAGAATCTAGGAGGCTATTTATTGATATCAAAAAATGAAACTATTTTGCAAAAATGTATTCTGGTGTTATTGTGAAGTGTATGAAATTGAACAGCCGTACTTTAAAACTTAGATTTTCTTTAACTACAGGACTGATTCACCTACCATAGACACATTTATTATAACTCTGTATTATAGTGTAAACTACAGTGCCGTTTTCTTTACCCAGCTATATGGAACAGACAGCAGTCTGACTGCTGATTTGTCAGAAGAAAAGCACATCCTCCTTTACCTTTACACCCCACCTACCTAATAGGCCTATCTTTGGATTAGGTGCAGTTAGCATCATGCTGTGTCGGCTCGCACACTTGTAAGAGACAGGTTTAGTGTGTCAGAAAGGGTAGGTGACGGCATAAAGGTGTGTGTGAAATCATGGGAACAGTGCAAATATATCAGCTGAAGGAGAAAAAGAAAAGAGGCTGGAGAAGAAGGAGGCAGGTGTCTTGGGGGTTTCAGGTGCCACACTAGGAAAGCATCTGTTTGGGAAGTGTAATAAAGTTGAAAAAGAAAGTGTTGCCAATTTTGAGCATAAATTCATGTGATGTCAAAGTTGTCAGACGGAGAGGAAAAAGATTTTGAAGGAGACATTAGTGTTTGATCTGAAAGAAGGGAGGACTGATGGAGAAGACAGGCGATGAAAAAAAAGATATCCTGGGAAATAGGAGGGAGGTGTGTGTGTGTGTGTGTGTGTGTGTGTGTGTGTGTGTGTGTGTGTGTGTGTGTGTGTGTGGGGTGATTTTGTCAACCAATCAGGCAGAAACCATTACCAGTGCTGGATGTTTGTTCCTCACACGCTGGGCCAACTTAATAGAAGCCAGGCATTTAAAGTCAAGTGGAAATGCGGCTGACCTGCCACCTGTTTTGCACACACACACACACACACACACACACACACACACACACACACACACACACCTCTCTCTTCCAAGAAAGAAAAACCTACTTCAAGGCTTTGTGTCGCTTTTTTAGGCTCTTTTTGAAGATGAATTCCCAGGCATTCCCTTTATTTAGAATCATCAGTGGGAAGAATACATGGCACTAATTTAAAAGGTGTTCTTATTTTAACATTATAGCCACCTTTTGCCTTTATAACAGCTCTCGCATGTCGAAAACACCCCATAAAAGACGAGCCTCGAGACCGTCCCCTGGATCTGTGTGGAGAACATTTTGTTACAGCAAAACAAGCAGCGTTGCTTCACACGCACGTGGTTATAATCTTATGGCTCATTGGTGCACGTCTGCACTCCTTTCAGCTGCACAACAGCTGTGCACATTCCTAAACAATAAGTATTCAAAGATGGCTCCTTTTATTTTTATTCACTTCATGTGTCAAAACATTTCCCCCTGCAGTAGATTTCAGTTTTTTTTGTGCAAAACGTTTGAAGCTGAAACTATAAACTAATGCAAACTGTCAGGTGTGCTGTTTATATCTTTTTACACCTAGATATTATTGGAGCAGCTTTGGTGTAAATTAAATGATTCGATAGCAACAATAATTATATATCTCACTTTGCGGTATAGTAACACAAAGTGTCTTTCATACATAACACCTCAGTGTTTCCTACAAGCCGGAGTCTCAGCAGTGAAAAAGACCTGTCACAAATAATGTTGTAGGTAATCAATTAATGCACGAGAGGAAAAAAATGTCTTTAGACTTATGCTTTCACAGTCAATTTCAGCATTTTCATTTGTAAACATCTATAAATTAGAAAATAAATGGAAAAACTGTGAATTCTCAGGTCCATACGGGACTTTTAATTAGCATTTTATTAAAAGCTGATGCGCTGAAAGGTGAGTCGCTGTAACCTTAACACACGCAGACAGCGGCAGCATCACTTCTTAAGCAAATATTCAGTATTTTCTCCACAGGTGCTTAATTAGAGTGATTGAGATCTGGGCCGATCTGAATTGAGGGCATAACTACGGTTATAATTGTTCGTGGATTAAAAGACTGCAATCATTCGCCGCGTTATCTCTTAATATTATACTATATTTCTGTTGCTCCTTTATTAAAAATGACAATAGAAATAAAGATGGGGACAAAAAAGACAGTCTTTTGAGGACTGACTGTGGAATATAATATTTCACATTTTCCAATCATGACTTTATTCTGTTATGATGTTTCATTGTAATGATCAGCTTTTTATGATTTAAACCTGCAGCTTCTAATCCACATTTTGACAGAATTATTTGTGTTTTACATCCTAACAGTCACCTTTAAATTGTGAGGACGTACTAGCACAATATAATACACCTCACAACATCAGGAAGTCTTTATTTTATGGTCACATTCTGATAAAAAGCTGTGAAAATCCTCGTCTGTCCAAACCTCATCCTGTGGGCTATTGAACTCAAGGAGTTAGATGGTCAATTTATAACATCAAATGAGTCTGGGGGGGATTGAGTCCTCACCGGCGTGGAGAGTGAGGGCCACTTGGAAGCACTTAGGGGCCTGGGTACTGGGGTTGTCTCCGGGGTTAATGCAGCCAGCGCTGCTCGCTGTGACGGATGACTGGGAAGCCCCAATAAATCAGCTCCTCTGCCAGGAAAGATGGAGGTAGAGGAGGGGTGGAGGATACAAAGTGGACCACTCCAGCCTCTTCACACTGCTCCTAATTTTGAAAGTGTGCCCCCTCCATAACTATGCCTCATTCCAACCCACAGGATCTGACGGGTTTACCTCACAATTAAAAACAACATAAGAGAAGGAGGGATGAAGTGAATGGAGTAAAAAAAAACAGGTCTGAGGAACAGGAGGACAATAATATTGAAATGCTGATTAATTAAGTGTTTCTCTCTCTGGCTGCAGAATAGATGAAGTTTCACAATCAATTAATTAGCAAACTGGCCGACGCACATCAATGACTCCAATAGCCAACCCTCATTTGTTACTTTTATTACCTCTCAGCCAATCAGATGCCACGTGCAGTCCGTGCTATGTGGCTACTGAATGAAGAAGGGGAAGAAACCCCCCATCACTTATGCTGGCTTTAGTGCTGCTATCAATTACATCAATGTAATATGTGTAAAGATACCCACACACAGATGGTAACACGTATTAATAGTGTTTTTTGACCCTCAGCACATGTAGAGCAAAGACATTATATGAAAAAAAAAAGCTACACATGATAAGAAGAGGTGGATTTATATTACAAATCCAGCTGTCAGGTATATCATCCTAATGCATTAGCTGTTTAACTGCAAGCTCCATCATTCACGCTTTAAAAGGTGAAGTAAGGTTGCAATTTAATACAATTTAGTGTTGAATTCCGGTAAATGATGTAAAACCTCACAAACGACATGTTTTTGAAAGATCTGGGCTTCGTGCTTTGTGTCTGTTGCGCTCTATATGTGCCGAGTGATAAGATAAAAGCGCTGGGAGATGAAAGTGGAGCGAGACGAAGGAAGCAAAGAAGAGAGCGAAAAGAAAGGGGTGCTTTGCCTCTTTTCCCAAGTTAGAAGGGGATTAGTTGATGCTCTAATTGGCTCGCCGAGAATTCATCTTAGTTTACATTCAGATTAGAGCTGGATTTCTACACAGGTCAAGTCTGATTTGGAGTCTCAGCTTCTTTATTTGTGTTGCGCGGACTCGTCGTCAGCATTTGAAAACAGATCAGAGACGGCAAAGATTGGTATGATCAAGGTGCTCAGGGCCAAGATTCAACCACAGAGTTTTACTCACAGTCATCCATCAGAATTAGACTAGTTTGTAGATGAAAGATGAAAATAACCATAAATATAGTTTATTAGAATCTATTTATAAATATAGGAGTCATTTACAGACAGACACATTCTTGAGGGCTGCACAATTTATCGATAATGATCTTTTATCCTAGCATCGATGTGCACATACTATAATTATCGCTAATGCACTACTTTCTAAATGTCATGCATTTTTCCCTTTCTATGTTTGTGATATATTTGGCTAAACAGGTCTGTCTGCACTGCTCAGGAGGGTTTTAGCCACATGTGATGGTTGAAATCAAAAGAGATTAAGATGTGAGCATCATCATCAGAAAGGAAGAAGAAGAGTGATGCAATTTTGGGTTAATTTGAACAAAATTTGCATGATATTTGATAATATCATGCAGGACTGTTCTTCTCTTACAACATTTTATCCTTACTAAAAGTAATTAGATTGTCCCGCGATCTACCAGCAATACCTTCGGCGTATTGAGCACCCTGCTCTAAACACAGACGGCACACTTTGATTTGATTTGATTTGATTTGTGTCCCATTAACTGACATGTGGAACTCGTTTTAGTCCATATATTTTATTGAAGCATCCACTGAACTTACCTAGAAAAAAAGAAGAAATTCTAAAAATTATGAGAATGTTTGAACTAAAACTTTATATTATGATAAAATTGATCATTATTAACACCTCACATTATATGACAACCCTTATTGCCCCAAATGAATGAAGAATGCCTAAATTAACATTTTTAATTGCTTTGTCTTTGGTGCAGCTGTTAAAGGGTTAAAGAGACATTGTAGCCATTTTGGATTTTGTTTTTCAGGAAACATACATAATTACTTTGTTAGCTTCCTGAACAGCCTCAGTTTAAAGAAATAAAAAAATGTTTGGCAGGATTCTTTGCTAACAATTTTACAGCGACACCTTTAAGCCACCAGCAGTTTTGCATTACACAGTTTTCTCAGTAGAAATGCTGCTGTTGGTGATATTTATTATTGTAAATAACCACAGAATTCCATATAAATAGTTGCCTAATGTGAAAATGACAGGTGTTTTAAGGTGGCAGCATCTCACCTTGGTCTTGGTTGGACTCAGACTAGCCGTTAGCTCATGTCCTGTGGGATGTAAACTCCATTTCTCCAAACAGAGGTTGTTCAGAATGCTATAAAATGGTAAAATAATTTTTATGAAAGACACTTAGGTCCTACAGTGTCATAAACAGAACTCACACACCTGCTCCTAACCTTCCCACCCTGCCACCATCGGTCCATTGAGCCCACTGGAGGAGCTCAACAATCCACCGCGTCGCTGTCTGTTAGCAAAGCATCACCTTTACATATCAGCTTCACAGCAGGATATGTTAAATCTCTCCTGAGCTACTGGTGACAGCTGATGGAGAAAAGGTGTATTTCAGCAGAAGCCTTCCTACAGCCCCCCCCCCCCCTGTTTAGATGTAATTGACATGACTCCTACACAACTTGGAGCCTGTCATCGCAGCGAGAGGTGAAAAATGAGCCGAGCCTGCCGCGTGCACAAATGATTGATCTGAAAAGACGTTTGTGATGTTTACATGAATCACAAGCCCTCTGTTTGAGGTGATGATTATTTCTATATGTCGAGGCTGCATATTGTTTTAGTTTTATATAGAAACGCTGAGAAATTATGCGTTAAAACATTTCAGCTGGTCACTGGTTTATTTATCTCTCTTTCATACATTCAGATCTATTTTTAACCCAGTCACAGAATCACATTTGTTTTGTTGTTTTTTTCTCCCCCCCGTTCCCTTTCTTTCTCAATTTCCCCTCTCTCCTCTGTCTTGCTTGGCCTCAGATTGGGGTCAGGAGTTTAGTAGGGGAAAAACATTTGTAGCTGGTGGCACAGAGCCCAGAGTCTCCTCTCACACACAGAAAAAAATAAATAAAAATAAATCGCTGTTCACACACACATTACGGAGAGCATTAACCTGCCCTGCTCTGCCTCTCCAAATGTCTCCATTACGGCTCTGCCTGGAACAGCAGAGCCAGTGCCAGTCACTGTCAGCCGGCGGTAAAACGCCTGCAACAAGAAGCCACTCTTTGTTTCATCAATTGATGCAGACAGAAACGGAAAATTAGAGAAAAGGAAAAAAAAAGAAAGACAGAGAGAGGGCAGAGAGCATCATTTGGCAGACTTCAGAAAGGGATCTAAAATAAAAAAATATATATATAAAAACCCCATCTCTGCGTGTCAGTTGATGGCTACACAATCTGCTCGCTTTTATCCTCCGTCAGTGCGATTTGATGTTATCAGCAGGTCAATAAGTCACAATTGCTGAATAGACAGGCTTGTGTTTTCATTTGGGAATAAAGAACCTGCAGTATATGAACTCCACAGCGCTTCATATAAAAAGAAATGCCTGCAATTTCACGTGCTGCCTAATGTCTTTTGATGTTGTCGCTACCTGAAACGCGGCTCAGTTTAATAAGTTTTGGCTTCGCAGTGCGAGCTGACGTTGGAGCTGCTAGCATTCAGCCCCACGTATCACTCCCCCTGTCCCTCGCCGTCTCACTCCTCCAAGGGCAGCTCATTCCTGTGGTGTCAAGGGCCTCCCGACAGACGAGGAGGGGGGAGGAGAGAGATGAAAGACACAGAGAGAGAGAGAGAGAGAGAGAGAGAGAGACGGAAAGTGCCTTCACCTTGGGGAAGAGATACAAAAGTGATGACAAGAACAATGATGCCTCCCCTCTTCTCTTCCTTATGTTTAATCATGAGCCTGTTGAAGCTGACCCTTTCCTCTGATGCTTCACATGCCGTTATGGGACTCACCTTCATCGATGATTAACAGATGCTCCAGCTGTGGTCTTACTACCACACAGTGCCTTGTTCTAGTGTAAGAACATTAATTATTATTTAAAAATTACCTGCAACATATTTCCCCTGCAAAAGCAATGTCTAAAAAAAATCTAATAATTTAAATTCTAATGCATGATTTGTTTTTCTTGTTTTGCAGCTGTTAAAAGGAGATCCAATCTCTAGTTTCTTAATGTTAAAATCAGACAAAAGACACATCCAGATTAAGGTCAAACGGTCAAAACCACAGAGAGCAAATTCCAACAGCAAAACGTTTAAATACAAACATGGGCAGGTGTTTTATAGAAACGCTGATTATAGAGACTCTGATATCTAGATTTAGGTGAAATGTGTTTCATCCCATTCACCTGACAATATGTTAATTAAAATAATAAAATCAACCTGCCCTGATGGTTTTATTCATCTTGTCTAATTGAAATTCTTGATTTTTTTCCCTCTAATCTTTTGTTATTTTCATTAAGAATAAAAGGTGAAACGGCGAGCAGGAAGCAAACACTGAAGGTCAACAGGAATAATGTGGCTGTTGGATTATTTAAAAACTTCAACCACTTGAAACACAGAAGCTTTTGGGGGTGGGGGGGATAAAAAAGGTGAGCCAGCTGCCACAGTTGTCAGAGTTATTTTGATAGTGGTACACTTTTTCATTCTGTTGACTGACACATCTGTCAACAGCTCCACTCCTGTCTTACCTTCTCCCCGCTGCGCTCCCTCACTGAAACATCCTTTTGATATCTGCCGTTGTGTTCACGCTTAGATTTACCAAACTGCTGGAGAACGTAAATATGAATAAAATCCTGCTTCAGTCGCTCGCTGTTTATAGATCTGATTATTTTAATGTCGACTGTTTTTGCATCAATCCCATTCAGTCCTTCAGCATTATTACTGCTAACACATGTGTCTGTAATAAAGCTTAAATGTAATCTGAAGCAGTGTAATGTTACAGAATAGTTATGATGTTTATTAAAAAAGATGGTCGCTTAGAAACGCATAAGCTGCTACAAAATCTCAATTAGTGCTGATTATATTATAAAAAATGTTTGAAAGGAACTTGATCAAACTAAGCTGTTAGAGCTGTTGCACAGTTGCTAGATGCATTAGAAAATGTTTGTATTGATTCTAAATTGCATCTAATATCTTAGCATGAATATTCTTGGTAACGCTGCTGCAGTGTGTAAATTTAAAGTGGAAAAGAGTGAGTCACAGAAAAGGAAACATGCGGTTTTACTGCATGAAATTTGTGAAATATCTACTTGTTTTTGTGTCTAATTCTAGGGAAAAAATGTAAAATGGTCACAGCTGATAAGAAATTACTAGGATTAATATGAGAAATATTTTTTAATATATTATACAATTATTTTTCACTTCTCCAGATGACAGAAGTATTCTTGTGAAATATTTAAAAAATTATTTTTTGTGCGATACTGTAAATTTCCAGCTAAAATCTTGTTAAGTAGGTACGTTTGACACAGTTGAGTTGTGCTGTAATTATTGAGGTCACATGGTAATTCCAAACCAGTAGTGACATTCACACATGCACATTTTCTCATTGCAATTTACACGCAAATCATCTTCATTAAGTTGCATTTTATTTGCGATCTGATTGCTAAACCCTCCCAAAGTTTACATTTCTGTCTCTTTCTGACTCACTGAAACTTCATCACAGAGGTTTCCAGGTTGGCTGTTTCCTTACAGTAACTGTGTCTATTCTGAGAGGAAATCCGTCACAAATTTTTCTGTTGGGAATTTTGAACCATCAAGGTTTCATACCAACAGTTGCATCCCAGTGAGAGCTTTATCCTAAATGTGTGCATTAAGTTCTAATAAATAAATACAGTAAATAATTGATTTAGTTATTTAAGGCCCTTAAAATATATGTTTTATTGTACTTATGCACCACCCTTGCACACCCTGTAGCTTAATGACATTTTCAGCTAGACATCAATAAGATTCAGTACTTATGTTTTTATTTTATTTTATTTTATTTTGAAAGTTTTCCAGTCTGATGCAGCTGTAGCATACCAGAAGCTAAAACCTGCTTACCTTTACTATCTACTTTTGGACACCTCTAACTTCTCTTTCATGTAGCTATCATAGAGCCTGTTCCTCTTAGAGCTATCTAATCGATTAAACACACCTTCTGTTTCTTTCCCACACTGAGCAGTGGGATACTTTCTACATCAGTCTCCATTTTACTTCCTTTCTTCATCACGCGTTTCTTTATTTTGTGATTATTAAAGGGCTTCGGGTGCTTGTTGCAGCTTTTTATGTGCTCCCCATTCTTCTTCCAAAGCTCATTTTTCTGTCTTGTCTGCGTCGCCCTTTTCTCTCCACATATCTTTCTGCATCGCCGTCTTTATCCGTCTCTCTGTGTTTATCATGTGAAACATCACTTTATCTCTGCTTTTAAGTATCTCAGTGTGTAACACCCATCCTCTATCTTCCTCCTGCCTGTCTCTCCATCTTTGTCTCTATAAAAATCGTTCCCCTGCCGTTTTTTGTTGTTGTTTTTTTTGTCTTCAGTCATTGACAGTTTTCTTCTCTTATTGGTTTGACTTACTGTGACCAGCTGGTACTGTAGCATGGTAAATGCTAACATTGCTGATGTGTGTGCCTGTCAGGCCTGTCACTGTGTGTGTGTGTATGTGTGTGTGAGTGGGTTTAAGGGTCGGGGTGGTGGCACTGCTTAGCGCTCTGGTTGGCTGAGCCCATCTGTCACTCAAACTGGGGCAACCCCGGGTCCCGGTCACCAGCCAGGCGTATCGGTACTTTGACAGAATTATGAAGATTTCTGTCTATTGCTCATTGGCCCAATTGAATTACAAGCAGTGCCTTGTTGAGTGCAGAGCTTTTTAAACGGTTGATTTAAGACACACACACACACACACACACACACACACACACACACACACACACACACACACACACACACACACACACACACACACACACACACACACACACACACATTTGCAGCAACCACACGCACACACACCGCCGCCTTGAAAAAGGGGTTAGCGTGGCTGTTTATCCCCACAATTTGCAGAAGAGGAAGTTATTTCCTGCCTTTTTGTACGACTCTTGTTTTGATAGATTTTTGATTGAGTTATTCTCAGTGTTTGTGTTTTTGTATCTTAATATGCCACCAAGGCGTTTTGTTTTCATCACACTGTTTCTGCAGTTTATGGTGAATTATTTGCTTCACAGGACGTCTATTCTGCGTCATTTCTCCCTACAGCACTTCACATCTGTTGCCGTTTCATTACAGACATTTATTTGACACTGTGTGCCTGCCAAGACACACTGGATAAATCACACTGTTATTTAGTCTGCTTCCCCACACCTGAGTGGAAGCAAAAGGCAGAAAATGGTCTTATTTTCTCCTTCCAGCAGTTATTTTATTGGTGTAACCAGCAGCACAGCAAGTCTGTTTATCACTAAGCATATTCTCAGTCAAAGAGCATCGGGTTTCATTGAGCTGGTGTGTACTCAGCAGGTACAGTGCATTCATACAGTCTGCCCCGGCGATCAAACAGGAGCTGCATTTGAATAACTCTTTCTTCCCACCCAAAGCCACTTTGACAGGTTGCTACTTGTTAGACTTCCAGTCCGCCTGCTGTTTCTCTGCTTATTTGACTGAATGGCAGGCTGGTGCTATTTCTTTTTTTTCTTTCATATCCGTGTCTGTCTTCTGCTCTCTCTATTGCCTGCATATTCCACATTTGCCACTTAGTCCTGTTACGCAGTAAGCAGCAGTTTACCTTCTGAAATTAGGCGCTGCTCAATGAAAAGTAAATAAACTCAACAGCATATCATGGTTATTGCAACCCACAAGCAAATAAGGGTAAGAAGAAAAAATGTGCAGAAAGATCTATTTTGTAGAGCAGCTGGGGGATGATGGGTTACCAGTAAAACCAGTAAAACCTTAACTCTCTACAAACAGCTTCAGAGGTTTGCCATGTGGTGAAGACAACTTTCTGAAGTTCAGACTGAGCAAAGTAGATTCAGGTGGAGACTACAATTCACACAGGATCACCAGAACTGGACCAGATGAAACTAGAAAATGCTTCCTGGTCTGATGAGTTTTGATTTCAGCTTCAACATTCAGACACTCTCCACTCTGAGCTGCTTAGTACCAGCTGAGCATCCTTTAAACACTTTCCTGAGTTAGGTTTCACGTCCGTCCCTTTATGAGTGGACCCGTCTTCTGAGGCTACTTCCAGCAGGATGATGCTCCATGTCACAAAGATCAGATCATCTCTAACTGGTTTCTTAAACATGACAATGAGTTCACTGGACTCCAACAACCTCCTCACTCACCTGATCTCAAATCAGTGGATAGTGGAACGGGACATTCACATCATGGATGATCAGCTGACAAATCCTGTCACGTCAACACGAACTAGAACCTCTGAGGAATGTTTCCAACACCTTGTTGAATCTGAAATGAAGAATTAAGGTGGTTCTGAAGGCAAAGGAGGGTCAAACTAGGTATGTTCTTTTCTTATGAATAGACCTTGTATTTTTTAGTGGGGCATTTTAAACTTACAGAAGGATAAGTTGTTAAAGGACTAATTACAGTAACAATGCCTCTGTTCTATGTAAGGGCTTCAGTAAGTTATGTTACATGAATGTGCACAATAAAACTCTCCAGTGACACTAAATGCATGTGGTTGCTGCTGCGTTTTTATGCCATGACGTGTTAAATGGGTCTCCTATAATCAGTATAAAAATATGCATTTAGTTGATTTTCTCCCTAGAGACCCCAAATTAATGAAGTTGTTGGATTCTTCAAACTCCAGGATGCAATTAACTCTCAGTTTTATATATACACTCACTTATTCTTATATAAAGTAAATAAAAGCAGGAGATGTAACATCCAAGCTGAATTTATGCAGCATGGTGTCTGATTGTCTCCCAGGTGCAGTTTTAAAGACAAGAGAATCTTGTTTATAATCTAATAATTAGTTGATTTTTCTCTTTTTTAGGGACTAAGGAGGTTTATTCTAATCTTTTATGAGCCTTTGTTTGCCTATATCCACTGTTTGCTCTGCCTGCCTGTATTTATCTGTAGGAGGCAAGGAGCCCACCTTGTCTGGTCTTTATCTCCATGGCGACCTAATCCTCAACAATCCCAGAACAGGGGTGTTCCAGTTGAGACCCATTGAGTTGCAGCAGGCTGTCATCACTGATCACTGGATAGTCTTGCTTCGGTTTCATTGAAAGAGGCTTTGATCCACATCTAATGATGAATATGTGTTTTTTTGAAAAAAAGTGTTGGTTTCTTACGTCGCCCACACACTGAAGACTTGCGTTTATTTGAATGTAACAGAATGAAAAGCGATGCTGAGTGTCTGTGTGTAGGTCTGGCTGGTAGTAATGAATCCAGTGGTGTTGTTGGCATGAGCAAGGCCACGCTATTAACCTCTCTGGCAGCTAGACTGATCTCACCCCGTCTGTCCGTCTCATCGGCCTAATGACACACTCTCACATTCTGAGCCCGGCGCATCCACAGACACACACTCCAACCTGTCCTTTCTAATCAAATTTCCACTGAAGTGAAAAGTGTTCAACGGTGTCCAATCATCCCTATTGAGAGTCAAAAAGCTTCTGCCAGCATTGAGAGAATATTTCTTTTCTTACCACCCACTCAAAGGAAGGTACTCTTCAGAACTGTTTCATATGTATTAATCTCCGCTAGTCTTCTGCAACCAGATCAGATTTCACTATATTCTACGCCAGCATTGAGTTTCATCATGCCTTTTATGTCGGGGGCTTTCTCTCTCTTAACCGTCACAGTAAAGCCGTTCGCTCTGGCTGTGTGCTCTCATCTGACAAGGCGGTCGTGTAGTCGTTACGTCATGTCAGAGCCCTTCACAACACCGTGATTTCAGATATAAATCAGTTTGGGACTTCTACTTAGCCAAGGAAGATTTAAGGGGACATCTTAAAATTAAGGACTTGGGGCAGAAGCTGGAAGTGGACGACAAGCTTAACAAATACTCCAAATTACAGCCTGTATCAACATTTAATGAGTTTGTGGCACGGCTGTCCACCGAATAAAAGAGCAACATGACATGATGGGGAAGAAATATGATGTTAAATTTGCTGTCAGTGGTCGTAAATGTTGTTTTATAATCTGTGCTTGGCTTTGTGTGCATGTGTCTGTGTGAATAGGAAAAACTCAGCCTGTGTGGGAAAATCTTCCAGCAGAAAGGAGCACCTGGCGCTGTCTGTAGTCATAACAAATGACAAGAAGGGATTAAGACTACATTTGTATTTGTGCCAGCTTGTTACACGCACTCCCAGTTCGCATTCTGTATTATAACCACCGTGTAATGCAGCATTGCCGCTTGGCTTGGCTCTCATGAGTTAGTTTTTTTTTTTACTGTGCAGCCCTGGGATGCTCCGACTCATCCGTGTGTCCCTCGTTAAGGTTACGGCCTGGGACGGGCCTGCAGTAATATCCAGCACCGCTCATCCCATCTGTAAGCTGACTGAGTCAGAGATAATGTAGGGAAGTGGATGCATTTGGCAAACCGGAGGACATAAAGTTAGAGGTGTCTGCAGCGAGAATTCATTAGGTAGAGGGCTGCTGGGAGACTGGCGTTCACATGCTCTTAGCTATATTAAGAGCCTGTAGCTGAGGGACAATCTGACAAATTGGAAAACATTTCAGGCATGTTTTCTTTTTTTTTTTTTTTTTTTGTAGACGGGAGTTTAGAAATGTTTTTGCTTTTATTTTCATGCCAGGAGCTGTCCTCCAGTAGGTTAAAACTCTAGCTTTCATTAGACTTATTACCTGCCTCATTTAATATCCTCCTAACTATTAAATCTGTGCTCTATTTTTAATCAAAACTCAATATTCCAACCAGTATCTCACTGGGCTGTGACTGCTGGCGACCAGGTCTCAACAGTATTCAAAAGAGGGTTTCCAGTACAAATGTTGATCGAGTTGATGCATGAGTCTGAAACATCTGACATCCTTCTTAATCTGGTGTCATAAAGTGTGAGAAATTTGAGACAACTTTTGAAGAATTGACAGTCAAACTGCAAATAAAATGAAAATACATTAAATTGCAGCAAAAAAAAAATTGAACGACACTTATGTTTTGTTTGCAGTTATTTTACATGATCCCACATGGCCTGAGGAGATCTAAAATGTCTCTCAAAAGTGTCCGTTACATATGAAATAGTGCATGTTTCTACTTTTTCAATGCTATGTTTATTTATTTAATGGACACTTTGATCCAAAGCAGCTTACAATTTATCAGCACGTTGGGGTCTGTGGGAGGAAACCTGCGCGTGCATGAGGAGAACATCCTAACTCCACACAGAAAAGCCACAGCTGGGATTTGAACTTGCAACCTTCTTACTGCGAGGCAGCAGTTCTACAGACTGCAACCCACTCTAATCAATGCCACTTTGTTTTTCAACAGGTGGCGCCATATAGCCAGCAGGCAATAGGGGGCTTCAGTCAGCAGCAGCAGCAGGGGGGACAACAGGGAACCCCTCCGTACTTCAGCCCCCCTCAGCAGACTCCTACAGGTCCATCCCAGAGCTCCTACCTGCAGCCTCGACCACCTCCGCAACAGGTAAAAACACAGCTAGCGTCTGCATCTATAAACTGAGACCAAGATGCATGCTGAAGTCATTTATCATTTTGAAAAATGGACATTTAATAAGAAATTTCACTCTGCACAAAAGCATCCCAAGGACATGACATTGACTTTGTTGATTGTGGACTGCCTAACCCTAAACATAACCACTAAACCTGGCCCTAACCAGGACCTTAGAGTGTCATTTTGCCTCATTAGGACTTGACTCTCTTCCCCGTGAGAACTGCTCGTCCTCACACGGTTGGTGTTTTCTCCAGAAAAGGTCAAAACAAAGTAGCAACAATGACCACACACACTAGCATGACAACAAAACATTTGTTTGCAATTTATGCTCATGGACGCGCCTGTAGAAGTACCTACATGCATACTGAAAATGTTTAGATGTCCATCAGATGAAAACCCAGTTCTTGGAATCACAAAGAGTCTGGACTGCACATATGGACCCAGACTCGTCCTGCCAAGTTTCCGCCTGCTGTTCTGTGGAACATTTCCATCGTGGGGCTGAGATACAAGCAGTTGTTTTGTGGAGCTGAGTGAAGGCTGACCATGTGTTTTCCATCCACTCTGCAACCAGCGGGATCTATCAGGCGGTACAGGGGGAACTGGCCCAAAGCCCTGTGCTGGATCATTACTGAGCAGAACAATACGGAACAGGGGAAAGAAAAGAACAAGATGGGGGGGGGGGGTAGTAACAGATCTGGACAGGATGGAAACAGAAACCAGGATCAGTTTGGTCGGATTTGTAAACTTTTCATCAGGCCTGCATGCACGAGTGGTTTTGTGGCTGATAAAAGTTGATTTAGAATTATGAATGTCGACCATATCAGTTCATATCTGGTCCAGATGCATCGTGTTACAAACTAAGCTGCTGTCTAAATCACAGGAGGAGCTTACATAAAGGGGACTGCATCTAAACACTGTTTGGACTTCATGGAGTCATTTAAAGGATAATAAGTTCACTGATCTGTTTTCCTCAGCTGGCTGAAATTATTATTAAAGACGCAAAAAGGATTTGGGATCTGCCAACATTCAGTGTGACCAACTTAATCTGCAGTCAGCCAACCTGTAATTTAGAAATTAGATTTATTTTTATTTTAGAATGGATTATTGCCAAGCAGCCATTAAAACTCTGACATTTTTCTGAGTCCACTAAACAACCTATTCATTTTAACAATAACAGACATTTTTTGGATGTTTTAACCTACAAAGTCAAAATTATCAAGATAAATCAGACAATCTATAAAATATAACATGTGTTGGCCAAATTTGGTATCTTAAAATCAGATTTTTCTAATTGTAACTGATTTTTCATGCTTAATCAAGAATGGTCATACCAATTAAAAATTCAAGAGTATTTATTGTATAAATAGTGACTAAAATTGGGGAACCTTTTACTCGTGTGACTGAGGAAAGGCTGTAAAGATGCAGCAGACCCAAACCTGACTGCAGCTGAGAAGCACTCGCCAAAACAGGGGATTAGATGAGTCCTGGTTCCAGGAAAACTGTTGTCTAAATGTTGCACACAATCAGTTAATGGAAAATAACAGTCTTTTGCCTCTGACATTTCTGTTTACTGCTGTTTTTTTATTTTCTTTTTCAAATAATAAGAGCAAGTTATTGGCTATGAGAGAGCAGTGATTCATAATACAGTAAGAAGTTACAATTTCTTGGAAAATTAGCAGTGGAATTTGCTACATGGCTAAGCACAGATGATAATAGTAACAAATGTCCCCTTTTTGGCCCCAGACACTGAGGAGGTGCATCACAAATACATTCAGACTTATTTAAAATCTGCAGGAGTTGATGCCATTTGGCGCCGGTGGAGTGGTGTCGTCAGAGCAGTTACACTGTGATTTACTGAGATGTAGTTAAACGCTCTTTTAGGCAGACTGAAATATTCAGCACACTAAGACAAATAGCTCAGCTAAAACCCACTGTGAGCACAAAAGCAGGTTGTCAAAAAAGAAAATCGTCAGTCTTAGCATAGTAATTTACATAGCGTGTCAGCCAACGTGGCTCTGTCTTTCTCTGAAAAAGCACTTACTCTTGTTTCCTCACCAAACGCGCTCACACACACAGACTCTGCAGCCTACTGAGAAAACATTATTCATTCTAACAACGAGAGGCTGAGATCCATGGCCGCATTGACATTTTGTGACAGTAATGGTGTGTTTTCATCATTGCTGATGATGTGGCGGCAATTGACCCATGCTGACATTTATATACCAGGTAGTTCTTAACCAAACGCTCTGATTGGTTGAAACCTCGTTTCACCTGTGCTGATAGGCTCCAGATTGGTTACTATGCCAACCTCTGTGGCGACCAAGGAGCTGGTTTCACATTATTTCTCATTATAATGCATGCGCGGTACTTTAAAGGAAAATGTTTCAATCAGCGCACACACTTGTTAAAGCTGCATAAAAGCCTCAGCAGCCTCTGCATCAATGCTGCAACCTGCTGTCTTCACCTATAATCAAGGAATCCTTCCTACAGTTGGTGTTTTTAGTTATATGGTATTTTATTCCCCAGAAGCACAGCAGGCCATATGTGAAATCCCCCCTCCCTGTTTTCTGTCTGGTCGCCATCACACCACAGACCCAATAAAATCTGTCTTTATCATCTGCTAATAAGCTCCCTAGCTCCAAAACCTTTACATTTTGATGCCAGTTCAAGGTCCAGCTCGCCAATCTACAGGATCTTTGATTCAAACATAACATGCATGACATGTACTTTATGTGAATATGTTCAAATAAGATTACTAATAGGTGGGATCCTTTCAACCAGAGGTAACTATTAGTTCCTGTGTGCTTTTGTGTCCAAGCTTTTCAGAAATAATTGCGACAAATGCACATTATTGATCATTAAAAACCATGGCATTTTACACATGATAAAGAAAAAATAAAAGCCTGCCTGTGTGGTGGCATTAGGCCCAAGTTAATTGTTCATTGATTGTTAAATGTCCATTGATCGAGGAATTTAGGACTGGAAATAAATACCAGAAAATACCAAAGAGAATTTACATAACAAAGAAGCTCAGTCCCTGTTTTTGATTTCAGATCTGAGAAGTAAACACGTTTGGAAATTGAACTTGCACACAAGAATTGGGAAAGATTAGAAAAAGAAGATTTTGTTATGCTTTGAGTTCGGAGCTGTATTACTTTCATTTTTCTGCTCCGAGCGAGTGTGTTCCTCTCGTTCGGTTTCCCCGTGCGCGCGTGCGCTTGTGTCTGCGTGTCCACTAATCAGGCGAGCGTGGTGCCGCAATTCTGAGCTGTGAAAAGGTCAAACAGTGACCTTTGTCTGTAATTCTGGGCTGAAATGAAACATGATGTGAGCCGCGCAGAACGGATTACACGCACACACCCGCGCACAATTGCAAGCGCACGCCAGATTACAATGTCGTTGTGGTTTTGACCCCTGTTTTTTGACCCTGCATTACTCTGAGAAATCCAAGCTGAAAAGTTCTTTATTTTGTTCTTCCGGCACTCTCAGCAGTTCCTTTTCCCCTACTCCACTCCCATTAACCCTAGCCAGAGGACATCCTCCGGTTGATGGAACCATTCCAGCTCTCTTTGACACAGAATTTGCTCTGCAACAACCACTATTAGCTGTTTTTTTGTAACGAAACGGAGTGAAAATGCAGCTTTTCTTTGAGTCTGTTGCACTGCTTTGACCTCATCTGATTGCAAGGAGCAAAGCAGACTGAAAAGACATTTTTAAGTCATCAATGCTCATAGAGAAAATAAAAATATATATAACATCACATCAGGGAAGAAGCTTTTAAAAAAAGCCTTTGAGAATCAGATACATTTGAACTGATAATGGAGAAACTGACGTCTAATTTTTCTGACTCACACGTATAATTTCCATCTGAACATGTTATTTTCTACTGCTGACACTGTTAAAATGATACATAAATTCAAATATCACATGTTTTATGATAGATAAAGAGTATTCAGTAAACACTATATCTCCTACGTAGTGACTAACTCAAGTTAAAGCATGAGAAAAATCACCTGAAAAGATCAAATTTATGTCCTTTAAATTCATCTTATTTCCTGACGCTCAGCAGATGGAGTCTGTGATTTTTTTTTTTTGTTACTGTTTTAATACACGATTCCTCATAAAACGGGAAATAAAAGAAGTCTAATTCCTGGAGTCTGGAGGTAATATTTAATGGTGTGTTTGCTTTATGGGGAGGGATACCTCAGACTGTGACAGGATCGACTGTGAAGTGAGAACGAAGGTGAAAAGCAGCTTTGGCCAGCTGCCAGACTTAAACTCATAATGTTGTGAGAACACGGTTCTGCCTTTGATCAGCTTTCCCTCGGAGCACACACCATTTAATTTTCAGTGTGTTAAACTGATGTTTACAGAGTAATAACATTTAACAGAGTTTAGCCGTGCCTTGATTTAGTGTTACTTAAACTCTGTGGTGTATACATATATATATATATATATATATATATATATATATATATATATATATATATATATATATATATATATATATATATATATATATATATATATATATATATATATATATGTGTGTATATATATTTTTAGGTGATTAATAGAGTTGTTTCCTTTCAGAAAAGGAAGTCAATCCTCATAAGAATCACTCCCCATACTAAGTGTACCTATCCACTCTCCTGTGTGAAACTGATCCCAATTGCTCTATTGACTTTTACTATTTCCTCTTCCTGTCTGAGAGTGGGCTCTGGGGACTGGCGCTTTAGTATAGATGAACTCTGAGCTGATTGGAGGAGACATGCTCACTTTACAGGGAACTACATAGACAGAAGCTGCAACACATTTCCCACTTGGGTCAGCTGACAATAAAAACGGATTCTCTTCAGCTGGGAGGAAGAGTTGGTCTTCTTCTAGATTTTGTAAACAAATTTTAAAAAGAAACCTGTTTTTTGTTGATTCATTAACGATGTACGAGTTGCTGAACCTGATTTGTTACAATAGAATTCAGCTCTTAATCACAATAAAGTTTGAATTCAACATATTCAGATTCAATGCTACATAATATGACAAAAACAATGGAATTATTCTTTAAAAGAAAAAAATATTATATTGCATGGTTCATTCGTTATTTGGTAAAAAGTGTTTTTAATGTGATAATAATGTAAAGTAATAATGTTCAACAGTTTAAACAAACGTTTTATTTATTAATAATATTATTTTTGAGTGAAGTTCAGTTTATATTTTAATAAGAAAGAGGGTCTAAAGTGGTCGACCTGCTAATCAAAGGGATTTCAATTCTTCAGACTAATAAAAATATGACATATAAAACAGTTTTTGTTTTTTAAATACATACACTTTCAACAAATCAGTTCTGTTAACAAATAATTTACAAAAAAGATTTAGTGCAGCACTTAAAAATGTACTATAGCAGATGTGTTTAACACACTTTCACTAACTGCAACTCACTTCATTTTCTGTATTATTAAAATATACAAAAACACAAGTTGCCTGTTTTTTCTTTTTCTTCTGTAACTTTAGCTGGTTAATGTAACTTTAGATGTTTAATGTCAATGGGTGAAAATTTATTTCAATGTTGCGTTTTGCACTAGTTCACTAATGGGAATACAGTACCACTAAAGAATGACAAAAGAAGAAGAGTTGTACACTGAGACGTCTGTATGAGGATCCCATTCTTCATACACAAACTAACACTTTTTATTTTACTTTTCTGATAGTTTCAAAGTGGAAACTTGGACAAACAAACTAAATACATGTTTATTCAATAAATTAACTTGATTTTATCAATACAAAGTCAAATTGAAGCATCTTGTTTTAATTTTAAATAATGAATTGATGAGCAGAGCTCCACCAGTCTAACTGCAAAGTGCAAAAAGCATAAACGTGACTCAACACAAAGCCGTTAATCTTCACAACGCACTGCTTCTGTTCTTCAACCTAATTCAAGATGGCTGCCACAGCTAATCAACCTTGGAGAACACAAATATAGATTTACAAATTTCAACCAGTAATATTTGGAGTCACATGTCTCTGCTGGTGTTATTTTGTGGGTCGGAGGCGGGTGAAGAGTTTGAGAACCACTGCAAATCTCACACAGTCTGAAAGCCTTGGGTGAAGGAGTTCTAAATGACTCTGTTCCCATTCATCACTACTATTCCTAATGTCATGTAACAATTGTGTTAAAAAATGCTATTAGCAATATGTCATATATTTATTTAGATATCTGGAGATCATCTGAGGTTTGGTGTTTTAGGGCCCACAGTGGGGTCCCAGCCCCTACTTTAGGAACAACAATAGGGTTGTATGGGATTGAGCACTGTCTTTGGTTTTTGACAGGAATGACTAAAACTCATTTCTCAACATAAGAAGATGTTAGTTAAAACTCTAGCATGAATGAGAAAATACTGAACAAAAACACTTTAATTCCTGTGAATAATTCAGCTATTTTTGACTCAGTGAAAATTGATTAAAAAAAATGTATTTAAAAAGCAAATATTTGAATTGTTCTGTCAAATTACATGTCTTTATTTTTTGTTAGGGATCATTTAAAATCCTAGCACTGATTGACTCTGAACTTATAGGTTATGATTTGACATTTAGTATACTTTCTGATTTTACTCATACTCTCATCCAGTTAGTTGAAAATGTGTAATTATTATTCTCCTTAAAAGCTTTAGGTTTCCCACACTCAGGTACATCCGTCAGGTTCCGTAGCGTTCATTACTTCCAGTGTTATTTCCTATTTCCTGTCTGTCACCTTTCAGCCCCTGACCGGCTGCAGCAGCAGGCCCTTTTCCTCACCCTCCACCACCCCCGCTTTTAATCACACCAGGTTAATTAAAAGGCCATCGTGCCTTTCTGCGGCCCACCCCGCTGCCTTTATTACCCCCTCGTCGTATACTTGCTCTGCTGCCTCAGCCACCATAGCCACCCCTCCTCACGCACAACACTTTCAATCACACGGAAATGGGAGCTCACCTTGGTTGGTTAGGTTGAAGGGACGAAACAGAGGAAATGAGAGACAGGAAGGAGTGTGTGTGTGCGAGAAGAGATGGTCAATAGGACTTTGTGTGGGTTAAAGTACGGATTGTGGGTGGGTGTGTGGGTGGAGCACCCAAAGTTCAATGTCATTAATTGGTCAGCATTTGAATATTAAGCGAAGAAGTCTGTTAATTAACAGTATAATAAAACTGCTGCTGGCTCAGAAAGAGGGGGGTGGACAGAGAGAGAGGGGGGAGGGAAGGGGGTGAGGAAGGAGAGGCTGTGGAAATGGAGGGCATGTGGCGAGATAGCGAGGAGGAGGCAGAGAGAGGGAGCGAGGCTGGGCGCGAGGTGATAAGAGGGAAAGAGACGTCCGTGGGTAAAGGTCTGGCAGTGGTAATTTGCGGAGAGCCGCGTTAATTGTCATAACCTTTTAAATGGCAGAGTTTATCGGAGTCCTCTAAATGTCCCCACGTATCGCCACGGCAACCCTAGGCCTGCTTCCCTCTGATTGGCTGCTGCAGACGAGCACTTAAGCTTGATGAGTTTTTGAGCAAAAACTAAATGATGAAATTGAAGAAGAAGAAAAAATATAAACTGTATACAGTATGTTAGTGGGGTGTTTTGTGTGCATGCGTGTGCGGCAGTGTTTCTGCGTGTGTTTGAGGAGATGTTTTTAATTTAGCATGTTTTTTTACCTTTACATTGACTGACACTTGCTAATTGCTCGGCCAGAATCCACCACAGTATTTTTTTTCTTCCCCTCCTCTTTTTCCCCTTTTTTGATTTATGTTTGTTTTTGTACAGCGGAGTAGCAATTCAAATGCAAATGAACAAGAACGAGAGAGGTGTTTTTTTGGAATGGTTAGGACAATCATAATGTCTCAGAAAGAGAGAGAGAGAGAGAGAGAAAAGGGGGCCGATAGTTAGTGGCACAGCACCCTAGGGGCCTCATTTAGCTGCCATTTGTTAGGAAATGCCGCTACATTTGTTCCTGGATACCGACTTCACACGCTGAAAGTGAAAGTACCCAAAAAAAAATGTCACAGTCAAAGTCGAGCATGCCAACACATTGCTAATGTTCCTCGGTACAAAAGTCATGTGGGTGTTGGTGGATGTCCCCTTTAACGCTGTGCCAGAGCAGTCAAAGTGAATGGGCGGACAGTTTGGTGTTGACAGGGACTTTCAAAGAGTGTGTGAAGAGAAGATGGCTCAAAGGCTGGTTTTTATTTGATTAGTTGAAAATAAAAGGCCTGGCAATAGCATCTGCAGCTAACACTGTTAGATCAATGTGACATCATTCCTTAGGAAAGGCCTGTTACACAAATCTGTGCGTGGCTGGAATGTTTTCTTTTTATTCTCTCCCTTTATATTAGCCACTATGAATGCTTACTTGTGGCTATGTGCACACACAAATGTTTTATGTGTGTGTGTGTTTGTGTATCGTGTGTCAGAGCTCTGGTCCTTTCTTGTAGTCTCTTTGTGCTAAAGGTCAGGGGGATTGCTGAGATAGAATCCAATCTGAAGGACACTGCACTAGAACAGGCCCTGCTACAAATGGACCTATTAAGATAGGCTGGAAGCACACACACACACACACACACTGCTTATATACACATGCAGGTGTCCTCTCCATTCTAATGGTCACCTCTCTCAGCCACGCTGAGGAGCAGTGACAAAAATAGGGTTCTATAAATACATGCAGAATATAGAGGTTGTATCTGCAAATGAAATGCAAAAATAAAAAAAACAACCGCTGATTGCATCTTTTCCCTGAGTACAGAAAAATGTTAAAATCAGTTCCCTCTCACATCCTGATTGTTGTTTCAATTATGTTCCAGTTGGCCTGATTTGTGTGAGCGTGTGTGCTGATCTGCACGTCCGCACCAGCGTGCATGTGAATGCAGGGTGTTGCATATGGATGCCCTGTTCCCTGCCCCCCTCCATGAGGCTTTTGTGCATCTATTTTGTTGCTTTCTTAAGATTATTTTTTGTTTTTTTAACACTTTTTTAAAGTTAACAGCTCATCCATTATAAAGTCTGAAAAACAACCCTTTAAATTATAATAACTGGTAGAACGTAGGGCATTTTCACCAAAATAGTACAGTGGAGACAGGTGACCTGTCCTAAAGACTAGTGTTTGTATTTTTACACATGAACAGTCGAGGTTTACTCTCTTTTATGTAATGTGGCACAAGGGGGAGGCTTCAAGTTCAAAGGATATTTAAGGTAAAATAGTGTGTGTGTGTGTGTGTGTGTGTGTGTGTGTGTGTGTGTGTGTGTGTGTGTGTGTGTGTGTGTGTGTGTGTGATGCAAAGATATGATGTTCTCTCCTAAAGATGTGCAATTAAGCTTAATTTTTAATGAATATTAATGGCATTAGCATGAGATTTTGCAGAGATGTGCATCTGCCAAGGTGCAGGAGAAAATGGGGCCTACTAATTCATTTGGTAATCATGAGATGAGTGGCGCAGACAGGGAAGGATGAGTAGATGGGCTGCTGATGAAGAGAATCAGGCAGGAGGATGGGATGGAGAGAGAGCGAGAAGTGAAGGTGGGAAGGAAAAGGAAGCATAATGATATAGGAAAAAAGCGTGAGAGGTGTGGAAGATGAAAAGAGAGGCTGAGGAAAATCTGGTGCCAAAAAGGGGATAAAACAGGATAAAAATCTGTTAGGAAAAATGTATATATATATATATATATGTATATATCGTGAGAAGTTGAGGTTCTGTAAAGCACATCTGTTGCTCACTGTTAGACAAAGAAAGATCAAGACTCGTGTCAGTCAAAATCAGCTTAACTCAACATCTGGGAGTTTTGTTCTGGTTGCTCTCTGTTTGTGATGCGGTGGCATCAAACGCCTGCTTGCTGTCATGCCAGTTATTCTGCTCGTTTGTTCCAAGACGTGCAAACCAAACAACCAGCGCGAGGCAGCGCTCCACCTGACTTCCTGTTTGAATCTGGAGTCAGACGGCAACCAAACGACAAGATTCCTAAATGAGGTGTGAGCCATTAAAATGAAAGTGTAATATTAATTTGCTCATTATGACTGTAGTCTAGTCCCTGCTGCTGCTGCAACACAACAATTAGCTTAAAAGCTGCTTTGGAAAGCAGGTCCGCTCAAGTTTTAGATTACAAAACAACAGCCTTCTGTGTGCAACAGTGAACATCGTGGGCTCATTGACTGACTTTGGCTTCTGAGTGGCTGGATTAAGGTGGTGGTGCAATATTGATTTACTTCTGCATAAAACCCTCTCCGACTCTATATATTACACCACATTCAGCAGCCACCTATTCAATCAAATCTAATATTACACTGCCTTTCCACGCAGCTGTCTAATAGCATTTAACTCACAGTTTGATTCCTGCATTCCCTCATGTACTTCAAACGCTTTCCTTCAATATCCTTCATTCGCTCCTACTATGCCAAGATGAAGTCTTTTCAAAAGCGTAGAGGATGAATGAGTGTCCCTGTGTGTGTGTGTGTGTGTGTGTGTGTGTGTGTGTGTGTGTGTGTGTGTGTGTGTGTGTGTGTGTGTGTGTGTGTGTGTGTGTGTGTGTGTGTGTGTGTGTGTGTGTGTGTGTGTGTGTGTGTGTGTGTGGGTGTGGGTGTGTGTGGAGACAGGATTAGCTGTGGCCTTAGGCTTAAGGTATGGAGTGGAGTGTATTTTAGAGGCTTCTAAATTAGCTGGGAAATGGGATTTTGAGACAATGGACTGTAAAAAACTCAAATGAAAGGATGCACTCGCAGCACTCCTTCATTTGCCTCTGATGTTCTTTTCTGTTTTTTTCTATTAGTTTTGTCTAACTTTTCTTCTCGCTTTTTTAAATTGTATTTTTTTGCAAGGCTTTCTTCTTCTATGGTTTGCATTTAGCCTTGTGTATCTCTCTGAAACCCCACCCTCATGTCTCCTCTCTGTTCAGATTACATTTAACTGTTGTGATGATGTAAGCACGTGAGCGTAAACAGTAAGATGAAGTAACCTCACTTTGACCCATTTATAACCAAAACCCCAGAGTACAAAACAACACACACACCAGAGATCCATGCCTGTGTAAATATTAAACTTGACTCAGCTCCATTCTGCTCTCTGTGTGCATTTTTTTTCTCTGTGAGCTGAAACTCTCCACACGTGTGTCCATTTATCAAAAAGCCACCACGTTTTCTTCCTCCTTACCTCACGTAGCTCCTCCTCTTAGCTTCTTTTTACCTGCAGAAGTATATTTGTCTCTGTGCTTCATGAAATAAAAGGCTTGGCGTGCATCCAGCCCCCCCCCCCCCCCCCCCCCCCCCCCCCCCCCCCCCC
>SSNR01000090.1:488196-490696 GCA_006937965.1 Callopanchax toddi | reverse complement strand
ATTTTCTGCTGTATCAAACCATACCTTATGTCAATGGCACTTATTAGTATCGATACTCAGTATCACCAGCTGTAAGTACTTTTACCCATACTGGGTTTGGACTGTGGTATCAGTGCATCCCCAGTTCAATGAGGAACCATGCAGACCAGTGTTGGTTGTTAAAGCAAACTGGTAACACAAGGCTGGTCTGCAGATAGGAGGAGGAGAAGCTCCTGAGCTGCAGAGGAGACCCTGTTAATAACCAACCACCCTTGACAGGCTGGTTGGCTAAAGCCTCGCACAGAGCAAAGGGCAAAAAGTAAACCTGTGTGTGTTTGTGCACACGCTCTGTCCATGTATTCCTCTTACACACCCTTGTGCTTACACATGCGTACAATCCCAGCTTGTCAGGCTGTGTGATTTGAGAGCGAGAAGGAAATGGAGAGGGATGAACTTGGTTAAGAAAACACCGATCTGGCTCCACTGGCGCCTCTCCACCGAGCTCTCCTACAGAGGAGGAGAAACACTGGGGGAGATAAGAAGGGAGGAGGAGGAGGAGGAGGAGGAAGGCAAGCGAAAACTGACCCTACAAGGAGAGAAACTTTCCCCCCTGTCCCTTTTTTTTTCTTTTTAAAATTCTTCACCCATCAGTTCTCCTCTCATGGCTCACATCTTTTGTCAAAGCTTTTTTTTTTTCCACTGAACAAATTTGGAAAACTAGTTGAAACTCACAAACACACACACACACACATGTACACACACACATTTAATCAGTAATACAGTGACAGACAGGATTCTAAATAAACATTGTGCCTCGTAAAGAGAAGATGAATGAAAAGTGGTGTGAGTCAATGTGTGTGTATATGAATGCATACATATTTAATGGATGTTTATCTGTTGATACTTGGAGCACACAGCAGGAAAAGCACCTGTATTTACTGGTTTCAGTGACGCAGGTCGTGTTTTAACACCCCACCCCCCCCCACCCCCCCCCATCCTCCCCGTCCCTCTACAGGACAGCCTGCAGCGTGACAGTGTGTGAAAGCTGAAGCTGCTATTTTAGGATGTTGGATGAACACAAAAGTTGAACACAACATGCATGCATTTGATTATTTATCCGATTTTAGGTGTTAAATTGATGTGAAATCTTTATCTGATTTGTGTTTGATTTCCTTTAAATAAAACATTCCTTATAAATGATTTGAAAACACGACACAGACCCCATCATGTTCTCCTGACGGATGGGTTTCATTTTCTCTCACACTTAGTGCCAGAAACATGCTTCTGGTATTAAAACTTTTTTTTTTATGATAATTTTCTGTTTTCACATGAATATTTAAAGTCACACAAAGTAATACTTAAAATTATATTAAGCAGAAATTTTGACCCATCTATTCTAAATCCATTGATGTTTTAAACTTTCTGTAAAACCCTCTCTGCTGTGGGTGACGTGGTCTGAAGTTACATATTTGAATTTGCTGCAGCTGATGGTGTTTTTTGTTTTCTCAACCCACATTTTGTTTAACTTATTTGCAAACGTTTCGCTTTAGTAGAAGCAATGAGCTGCTGTTGATGGGAACAAAATAAAAGCCCTCCCTCCTGATGTGAGTTCTCTTAGCTGTTGCTGTGTTCTTCCCTTCCTCTTCCTCTCCCTGCTTCACAAACCTCAACTCATCCACATTTCTGGGTTTATTTTTATGTCTGTTTTTGGATGCCTGGACTCCCATCAGACAAGACTTGCGTGCGTGTGTGTGTGTGTATGTGCATGTTTATATGTGTGTGTGTGTGTGTGATGCCACACTGAGGGAAGGGGAGGGAGGGCTGATCTGTCATCACTATGGCTCCCTCTGGCTGCTGGGAGGCTGAAATTACATCTGACTTTGAAGTTAAGGGCAGCAGCATCGCCATCGTTGCTATAGCGACAAGATGTGTGTGTGTAAACTCCTTTGGAGGTTTATTATGCACGATGCACACTGTGACTAGTCCTGATGGTGTTACAGTGCTGTTATTAATCTACTCTCATAAGATATGTGTACCTTAAACACAACCACGAGCATGTCTAGGAGCTCATGCAAAAAGCATTTACACACACACATACACACCACACACACACACACACACACATACACGACCCATTTCACAGCTGGACTCAAGCTTCATGTTGAGCTCTTTAAAGATTAAGATAAAGTTTTTTTCATATTTTTGTTCCTCTTATTATCTTTGAGAAGGTTTAGCTGGCTGCACACTGAGCTCACAGGCAAATGCAAACGCAGAAACACACTCAGGCACACAAATGATCACGCAGAGTTGTTTAGATTGCAGATAGGAGTGTTTGGGTTGTTTAAGCTGCTAATGCTCCGCTGAGTTCTGAATTTTATAGTTTTTCTTTTGCCAGATTTGCGGTAGACATAAAAAGGCGTTTATGTATAGATGGATAGACTGTTTTGTGTTGGTGCATATGCAGAAAAGGATGGAGGGATGAAAAAGGTGGAAATAATGTTCCATTAATGCAGAGCCAGGC
>SSNR01000090.1:435696-483196 GCA_006937965.1 Callopanchax toddi | reverse complement strand
ACCTGGGACAGAAGACAAGGAGACGGGAGGGAAGGGATGAAGGTCGGCGGTAAAAAAGAGTGACGGAAAGAGGTGAACCGACTCAGGGTGGTGGTGTCATGGTGATGTCAGAGAAAGGGGGAGAGCAGTTTGTCTCAGTGACCTTTCACCTTCTTGTTCCTGCTCAGGATGGAGCGAGCTGCAGGGCAGGTGAATGATACAGTGATCTTTTACCTTGATGGAAAATGTAATCACAGGACACTCAGTGACCTCCTACTTGAAGCTCTTATTTTGAAAGTGCAACTTTTATCTTCCTTGTGCTTCTTTTTCTATTAGTAAAATCTGTGATCATTAACAGAGTTTATTCTTTGAATTTGAGGTGCTTATTTCTGAGGGGACACACATGCGCAATTTTGCTTAAAGTGTTTGGAAAACCAGATTTAAAGGTCACACACTGGTAGCAAACGACGCTCTCAGATTAGCACTCAGTATGTGATAATGACAGCTGACTTTTACACAGCATAATCAAACATGACTGGCATCTCGGATGCTTCGTGTGGAAGTCAGAGTTTATAGAAAAACCTGTAAAAACATTCAAAAAGTGAGAAATGTAAGGAACAGAGAATCAAAAGAGATTGATGCATGAAACATTTGATCTAAAAAAATTGGGGAGAGAAGGAAAAAGCTGAAATATAAAAAAAAACATATTTGGGCTGCAAAAGAGAAAATATTCACATAATCTCCAGGCCAGATAGCGAGCATGTGTTCTCCCATCTCTCTCCTTCTGACTCACCCCTCCTGGGCCCACAGATGCTGCCTTAAGATGAAGAAGCAGCAGGAATGGAGACAAAAAAGGTCAACCTGTCTTTTGCTTTCTTTCTTTTCCCTCCTTTTTTCTATCTCTGCAATGATTTTCACTCAAATTTCTTGACAAATTCAAATCTAAGATATCCCGATGCTTCACATTTACAAATTGTCTCTTTGAGGTGTGCAGTAAATGTTTTCTAATAACTTTTTTAATTAGATTTATTTTTTTGTCTTTACAAATGCTTGAAATAAGATCAAATACAAGTGGAAAAACTGATGCCTTTAAATGGATAATTTGTCTGCAAATACAAAATCGTGATGACGTTTTATCTCAAAATAATATAGATGTGAACCTTTAATTATCCAAGCCCACCTATCTGATTTGGTTTTCTCATTTCTCCTCATCCCACCCATCTCTCATTTCTATCTCATCTTCTCCATCCTGTTCTTTCCTTTTGACCTCATCCCCTCTTATTTCCTGTCCTCCCCCCCAACCACCACCTCTCCTTTTCTCTTCCTCTCTGACTCAGGAGGCTACTGTCTCCAAAAGGTCAGTCTCGGCTGACATTTTCTGTGGAACTTCATTGATTTCTGTTCGCCGCTCTGCGATTGGCTAACAGGTGCTGCTTCCATTTCCCACCAATCCCCTTTAACCAGGAAGCGAGCCAAGCAGATGACCCTGAGGTCAACCAGCTCCAAATAGCTTTTTCTGGAGCGCTACATTTGTCTTTGCTCTACATTCCTTCCCTCTCTGCCGGCACACCTCCCTGCAGGCTGCAGAGTGAGGGAAGAGGGGAGGATGGATGGAAGGAGAAGCCTTTAAATGGTTTGAAAAGCTTCTGTGGTTTTTGGACTCATGGTAAAAAAAAAAAAAAAAAAAAAAAAAAAAAAAGCAATATAGGTTTAATGAAAATATCACTACATCCTGCTGTTTTACAAACTAGAATTCCACTAATAACTATCATTTGATTAGACTGTAAATGTCTTTTTATTTCATATTTATGTGGACTTTTTTTTTTTGGACACATAATATGGTGCTGACGTTTTACATCACTCCTAACCTCTGTTTCTTCTAGCAGTTAGGCTTTCTTATAATCTTTTGAAGTGATCTTGATCAGCAGATTATCAGGTTTCTAAAAAAAAAAAATCTGCAGCTTTTAAATAATTTTTTTAAAACTTTGGCTGCTTTTTTGCTTATTTTCAGTAAAGTCCTTGACCATGATTATATATTGTACAATGTGCAGTCTAAAAAAATTAGAATCTAAAAGTCATGGTGAAATATACCAAATCCTGAGACTTGCATCATTATTTACATGTCAGGTTTTCAGGGAGAATCTTGATGGTGCTAAAATACAATATTTTTGTATCAAACTGTTTTCTTTTTCATGTTTTTAGTGTTTATCTAAAGAAAGTGGAGCAAATTACATAAAGATTTGACTGATAATAGGTTATTTTGCTAAGTTGTTTATTTCTAAGTACATCGCTGCCTCGTCCTTTAAGTTTAGGAGCCTTTTTATAACCAAATGATTCATATATCAGAGATAAGTGGCCTAACAGCAAAAAACCTACTTCTGAAAATGGAAATACTTTTAAAGATTTCTTTAAAAATATGGTTTCGTGGAAAATAAAGTATAAAGACAAGACTTTTGCACAGTGCTGACTTATCCACCCCCAGCAGGAAGAAGTGACTCGGTTTGATCCACATGATGACCTGTAGACCTGTAGATGTCCACATTCCATTCAACACCACTCACATGGTTTTAATGTTCCAGACAAACTCATTCTAGCTGTTCAAGAGCAAAACAACAACTTATGATCTGTTTAAGATTCATAATCTGAATTAGTCACTCCGGCTGATTTGTGCTGCTGCTTTTGCACACGAATGAGCGAATTATCCATCTTCTGCTGTTTGTCTCTTTATCCGTCGGTGTTTTTTCCCCTCCTGCACCTCCTGGCTCCTGCAGAAAACTCCGTCCTCGTGAGACGGCACTGGTGGAAAATGTCCGAACACAACTGTGTAAATAAACAGGAAGACAGCTCTTGGTCTCTCCCTGTGAAGTGATAATGTGTTCTCCACGCTGTTTTTGTTCTCATGCTAATGAAGTGGACTGCATCGGTAATCACTTTTCAAACCTTCAGCCGGGGAGGGGAAAAAAAACGGAGGAACGGCAAAAACAAAGGCTTAAACAAAAGGATGCTGTGCTGTTGTTGCAGGGTGTGTGTGTGTGTGTGTGTGTGTGTGTGTGTGTGTGTGTGTGTGTGTGTGTGTGTGTGTGTGTGCAGAAGTGGAAATATAAATACAACTGTTGAAGTGGGCCTATTTTCTGCATTTTTTTTTTTTTAAACCCACTTGTGTGCTGGTAACTACAAGGCTAGATGAAGCTGCAAGAGAAGGTCAGCAAACATTCATCTGGTGAAAAGTGGAACAATCTCTTGTATTGTTGAATAAGTTTGATCATATTTCAGATAAAAAGCTGATAACGTCGGTATCACCTAAATATGTGACGTCACGCCTCCCTGCAGGCATATGAAACCATCTTTAGTGAGAGAGTAGGAGCAGTTTTCCTCTTTATCCTAAAGCAACTCTTCATCTCACCGACAGCTCCTGGAGATTCACTCTCACTTTGTTACTTTTGACGAAATAAAGTTAAAAGTCGGGTTGGAGCAGCAGAGTCGCTCACCATCTGCTGTTCTGGGTTGAAGAACAACTGTCCAGCAGCGTCTGAATGTGGCTGCCTTGAGTCAGTTCTGCTCTGTTTGATTACTCATTGATCACTGGAAAGGTGTGAGAACAAATGGCTCGCCCTTTGACCTTTTTACAACTAGTCATTAAAATAAAGAATTGAAGCCATTTCTAGTGTTTTATGTAAATAATAAACATCCAGAAACAAAATATGAAGGGAAATCTCTATTTAGCACCATACTATTTGCACATTATAATAAAAAAAAAATCCAGCTACAAAACAGGTTTTAGCCACGAGGCTAGTCTCAAACTTCCATTTCCTGCTTGGTTTCTCTCTTTATATTAATGGCTTCTTTTCTCCTCCTCGTCTCTGCTTTTTAATTTTTCCCCCCCTCATACCTTCTCTGCACTGACAGAGTTTAAGCTATAAAACTAAAATGCACCCAGGAGCTGTTTGTTTAATGGAGAAATTAGCATGTTTTGTAAGAACAAGCAGAAAACACGTCAAAGATTTTGATGCTTCAAACGCCTGAATGTGCTGATTCTTTGTGTTTTTCTGTTGGTCTTGATGCTCTTCCTCTGTGTATATGTATGCATGTGTGTGTGTGTGTGTGTGTGTGTGTGTGTGTGTATGCGTGTGTGTGTGTGTGTGTGTGTGTACTCTCTCAGTGAGAGACATTATGCCACAGTAACAAGCTATTGATTGGACCAGGCTGGAAGATGCTGCTGATTTCTTATTGAAACAGGCAACAATACCTGAACGCAGACATGCAGCAGTGAATAGAAAATACTGTAATAAGATAAAAACACTCCAGGAAAGTAACCTTGTGAGATTTCTTTTTTTCTGGACATGTGTCTTGGATTTCAACACCTCCTCTTGAGCTCTTGGGAAATCAAGCTCTGTGTAGTGATGCTTCTTGTCCTCTTATTTTTTTTTTATTGATAAGTTCCTCTTTTCTCTCTTTGCAGCTGTCGTCTCTTCATCCTCTCTTCCAAAGCATCACTATCTTGTTGCAGAGGACATTTTTAAAGAAACTCCCATATAAAATGTGCTATGTGAAATAAAACCTTCAAACAACTTTTTTTTGGCAGTGATTTGCTATAAAATAACACTGCTTTACATTTTCATTTGCTCTGGAAAGATTTCGGTTGACACATTCTCAACATCTTTAAATTCAGAGCTAATGGAACAAGAAGGATGCACTTCATTTTTCCTCAATATTTTTGTCTTTTTGCAGCATTTTCAAGTGTTACAGGCATTACGACTTTCTAGTAAACATGAAAGTTGCCACTAAGTGAGTTAATTTAATCAATAAAATGTGATAGAATTGTATTTTTTGTTGTTGACCTAAAAGTCAATGCAAAAAATGGTCAAAGTCCTTCACAAAATAAGAAAAATTAAAGGTTTTAGAATGTCTAAATTATTCTCCAGATATGAATTTTTCATTCTGAGGTGATTAAAGGTAAACTATGGTTGTTTTAAATGCAGCCGCTCCTCGAGGGCTGCTCTCCTGCAATATTTTAGTTGTTTTCCTGCTCCAACACACTAAATGCAGAAGTCCATTATTCATCCACTGATTAAAATCAGGTTTTTGGGAGTAGAGAAACATCTAAAACATGCATGATGGTGGCCCTCAAGGACAAAGAAAAAAAGAAAACTTCAAAACTTTGTTGATGCCTTTGAGTTGAAGGTCTGATTTAGTTCAGTTTTTCCAAGGCGAGAATTACAAAATAATTATGAAGTTTTTCTCACTTTATTTTTCACCTGTTGGCATTTCCCCCTTCAAACAACACTATGAGTCATGTAACAGATTTAGATGTAAATACATGTTTTTTTTTTAGTTTAAATACTTTTTCTTACTTGCCTTTTGGCACCAAACTTAAATATTTTCAAAAAGCAGAAAAAAAATTATATCTGCCCTTTTCTGTTCATGATTTAAGAGATATTGATCAAGACTTTTATGAATGTTTCAATTTGTGTCTGCAGAGACAAACACACAGTGAGGAGTTTTTTCTCTGTATGCACCCACACAAACTCATGCACAGTGCACACACTCATGCACACACACACACACACACCTGGTTTTGCTGCTGGCATGATGTTGGCGTCCCAGAGGTAATTAGACTGAGGCTGTTGCTGGCTGTGCTACAACAGCTCAAATACCTCGACTGACTTTCCTACACCTGTCTGCAGGGAAGCACTGTGTGCGTGCGTCTGTGTGTGTGTGTGTGTGTGTCCTCGATAACACAAGGTGTGTGTGCTGCTACAATGTGTAAACACGTGAATCCATTTTAGTAATGAAATTTTGGTGCGTGTGCTGGGTTGTCACCTGCCAGTACACAGTTATTTTGACATTACTCTGATCTCAGAGATAAGCTTGAACAACAGGAGCATATATGATCATCTTCTCTCTGTAGCTCTCTGCCTCACAAACACACACACACACACTCACACACACACAGAGTGGTGGAGATGAAAGGCGAAGCGTCTGGATTATAGAGAAGCTAACATGACAAGGCTGTTATCTGCTATGCTCTTTATGAATATCACTAGATGGTCTTTAGGATAGATAGCTCGGGCTTTGATGATCGTTGTGTTACTGGAATGACATTTTGGCAGTTGTGTACACTCAGGAACATGCCACAACATAATGCACCGAGCTCAAACACACACACACACACACACGCGCACACACACACAGTCACAAATGGAGGGATTTTCATGCAAGCTGTCGTCTTCACGTCTCTCGCACGTTTTTTTGGAGAGCGTGATGCTACATCTCTTGCTCTTTTTCTCCACATTTCACACAAACAAACACACACGGCTGGTTTGTCTGACTTGTGTGGAAGTGTGAAGCCTACAAAGGTTAGTTAGTCAGACCTCTGCCTGCTATATTAAGCCTCTTTGTGTTGAGTCTCATCTATTGGAAAGGTAAAAACACACCGACTGGAGGCTAAAATTAGCTTTGTAATTGGAAGGATTTTTTTATTTGGAAGGGAGTAATAAGAAGAAGCGATGAAAAAGGAAGTGAGTTTCTTTCCACCACCACCCCTCCCACACACACACACACACACACTGCTTTTCATTTTAAATTGAGCTTTCTTCTCTCTGTTTATTTCTAATGGCTTTGTGCCACTAGCTACGTAGTAATAGGATTTTTACTCATAAATTAACTTGGCCCTCCTGGAGGACCGGTTCTGCTCTTTGACCACTCACTGTTCAATTATATTTTTTGCAGATTGTTTTATTATTAAACGCAGCCCAATTCAGAGTTTCCCTTTATGGCTGGAAATGCAATAAATTGTTTAAAGGTTTCTTAGATTTGTCTGAAAGAAAAATAATCAAAATCAGGTTGAAAATGCAGAAGTTATTTATTTTCTTGTCCGTCTTTTATTCAAAAAATCTTTTAAATTCACGCAGCAACACGCTGCTCTTTTACTGACCTTGAAATATGCTTTTCGTTTGCTGTTTTCATGCCAGGTAGGGGGGGAGCAAAACTGGAATTTAATGCAAATGAGGAAGAACGAAGCAACACGTGTGTAATCTGGTGAACGCTGAATGTTTGACAATTCATTAAAACTAGAAATCAAAAGTACTGGGTCCTTTATAGAGCAGGGCTGCAGGATTAGTAACTAACTGTGACTGAAATGCTGCAGGAGACAAAGGAGTCAATTAGACAGTGAGTCACTGCATCTGACTTATTTATCTGATAGGAAACGATGAATTCACTACAGGGTATCCTGTAAAAATAAAAACAAATACACATTTTGGCCATTAAGCCAGTATTTCACTGGAATATGTGGAAAAAAAAGTCACTTTTTCAGTTTTTGTTTGTTTGTTGTGATATTTTTCACAAGAAACAAGCCCATAAAAAACAAAGATAGAGGCTGATCAGTAGAACTGACTTGGTCTTGGACTGATGTGGTCATGTGGGGTTTGTGGCGTCAACGTTAACATTCACTTCACTGTCAGAATTAGTTTGAATTTTGTGACGATTAATTCTGTCTCAGTTTACTCTTAATTTGATTCAAAATTTGGTCACCAACTCCTCCTAAAGTTTATCCCACTCCTCCTTGAAACTAAATCAAGAAGTGTTCAAGATATAAGCTATTTTTATTAACTTTGTAATCAAAGGCCCTGCAACTTCCTGAAGAAACTGAGAACTAGGACTGCACAATATATCATCAATGCATCATCAGTGTGCACAGTAATGATAATAATATTGCTATTGATTGATTGATTATTATTATTATTATTATTATTATTATTATTGATAATAATATTGCTACTAACAGCTTGGATTACAGTGATTTACAGACTGGTTTATTCTAGTGTTGAAAAATGCTCTCTGGAGCATTTTTCTCTGTATCAAAGTTTTCTAAATGTTTTAAATGATATTTCAGGTCTAAACTATGATCTATGGGTTGAGTTCCACAACATCTGTCATTCTGATGAAGACCCTCCTTCCTCCTAGAGACCCCTTTCCATTATTTCTTGCCGCCGACATTTTTCAGCCAATGAAATTCAAATTTCTGCATTCTCTCAACATGCACGCGCATCGACCAAACCTGTACCAGTAGGGGGCGCTGTCGTACAGGACGCTTCGTGTGTGTGACTGTGTTCGAATTCAGGGGTAGGACGCTTATGAGGACGCATTTCGAGGCCGATGACGTCACAGCGCAACGACGAGTGCTGTCCGAATTCGAAGGATACTCATCCATGCGTCCTCAAATGCGTCCTCGCTCCACCCCAATTTCGAGGATGGGTCTGGTGTATCCTCGCTGGCCAAGGCTATCCCAGGATGCTTTGCGTGCCGGCCGTAGGACTCTACTTTTTTTTTCTCAACTTTATTGAATTTACAACACAGGACACAGTTGGATTCTACTGGTTCAATTTTGCAGCAGTAGCAGAAAAAACCAGAGAGCAGTCCAGTTTTAAATGTCAGTTTTTCAAAAGATTTAAAAAGCTTGTGTTTAGGAATGTTTTGCTTATCTTTATATGAAGTTTAATAATAAAAATCTCCACAAAAGAGGTTGAATATTTTATTTTTCATGTTATTTAAGACAATAAATCAATGTAAGCTAGCTTGAATGTTTTAAATGAAAGTTTAGGAAATAAGTCACCATAAAAGAGCTTAAAGTGTTTCTTTAGATCCATTTTATTAGCTTTAGCCTGTCTGTCGGCGCTGTCACGGTTGCTAAGCGACTGGACTGAGGGGCGGGGATAAGTATGAGGCTAGACCGTCTGAATTCAGAGCCGTTTATTTCCGGTCTTAGTGGTCGAGCAAGGACCCAACCTAGGTAGACCAGCAAGTCCACGTCCTCATGAGCATCCTACCCCTGGATTCGAACACAGCCTTTCTCTGTTTACCGTCTCATTCACTGAGGACTCACAGCTCATTTCTACTAAAAACCTACCCATTCTCCAGCTAAAGATGGATTTATTTTTATTTTTAATGCAGGGCGGCATTAGCTCAGTTGGTAGAGTGGCCGGTCTGGTAACCGGAGGGTCACCGGTTCAATCCCCAGCTCCAGCTGGGTTAGATTGTCATTGTGTCCTTGGGCAAGACACTTCACCCACCTTGCCTGTGTGACTGTGTGTGAATGTTGGTGGTGGTCAGAAGGGCCGATGGCGCAGAATGGCAGCCTCTCTTCTGTCAGTCTGCCCCAGGGCAGCTGTGGCTACAGACGTCTGTCGTAGTTTACCACCACCGGTGAGAATGACTGTGTGAATGAATAATGCAACTCTGTAAAAGCGTCTTTGAGTGACCTAGAAAAGCACTATATAAAACTGATGCATTATTATTATTATTATTTTAAACCTTTCACCTCACAGAATGGCAAGGCTTGACAGGGTTTTGCGTTTATTTTGGTCAGAAAGTTCATCCAGGGCCAAGTCAAGTTCAGCTTCAGAGTCCAGCAGCAGCTCTCTGCTAACAGAGCTAATATCAGAAGCAGCAGGGACAGAGAGGGCTCATCAGACCCTCGTAGTATTGGAATAAGATAAGAACGAAGCGCTAACCACTCCACCTATTTGCCAAGATTTTTGCGATGGGTGGGGGGCCAGCTTCACGGACATCTGCAACGTATCTGCGCCGTTTGCACGCGCGCATACGTGACCGGACGCGCGTGTCGAGATGTTTTGAGGAGGAGCCTTTGGACGCTAGATTCAAAAACTGCTCTCTTGATGAAATCCTCCAGAGTGCGGCTTTAAGATACTAGAATTTTGAGTCTATCAGCTTAGCCAACATCCTGCCTGCTCTACCTGAATCTACTTTCATTTTAAAATCCTGACTCTAACTTTCAGGGCCCTACATGGTCAAGCTCCTCTTTATGTTACTGAACTGATAAAGCCGTACTCTCCAACCCGAGCTCTCAGGTCCACAGACCAGAATCTCCTAACAGTTCCAAGGACCAGATTTAAAAGTCGAGGTGATCGCTCCTTCCAGTCTGTTGCACCGCGACTTTGGAATGACCTTCCTTCAGTTTTACGCTGTATAGACAGTCTGGACTCCTTTAAAAAGCAGCTGAAGACCCAAATATTTAAAACTGCTTTTAAATAACTCTTTTATGTTCTCTTGTTGTTGTTTAATTATTTTGATTTGTAATGATATTTTTTGTTTTATTGATTTTATTTGTTTTTTATCATGTTTGATTCTGTTTTCTGTGAAGCACTTTGTGATTTTTTTCTGTGAAAGGTGCTATAGAAATAAACTTTACTGACTTACTTACTTACTTTGGTACTTCTTGCAGTTTTTTTAACTTAAACTTCAAAATTTGATGCTATTCACAATCAAAAAAGTACGTAAACTTACAGTATGATTTTAAAAACCAGGATGCGGTATTCTAACAAGATAAACAAGTTGTCAAACTTAACCTTTTGCTCAAAAAAAGAAGAATTTGTGCATTCTTGGATGTGAGAATGCAATTCTTTCTCAAACTTCTAGTGACCTGAGAGCGAGGCCCTGCAGCTTTCTGAGGAAACTGAGAACAAGGGCTGCACAATATGTTATCAATGCATCATCAGTGTACACAAAATAAATCAATATTGCTTAGAATGGATTGGATCACAAATCTTAGACTGTTTTATTCCATCAAAAGCTTTTGTTTGTCATATTTTTCCTAAAGGTTTCTGAAAGCCAAAAGTTTTTTTTTCCACAAAGATCCTCAGAAATGTCATGAAATAACCACTAATATGCTTCTGCTAATTGAAGGCAGTAAAGATAAATTTAGAAAGGTAATTTTTATTTTTCTAATTAAATGATGACAGGGATCCAGTATAATTTCATTCTAACTGAAACCTGTTCTAAAAGTATCATGGTCATGTTTGGGACTGTAGGTTTGTGTGTGAGCATATAAATCTGCTTCAGAACACCTGATTTAATCTATTAGACTATCTGAGTGTATATAGCAGACCACCTCTATGGAGCTTTATTTTTATGTCTATCTGTAAAAATAAACCAATGCCAACTTCCCTCCTTCAAAATTGTAGATCAAGGACTTCTCCCGGCTCAATTTGGAGAAACAGAGAGATAGAAAGAGAGAGATAGCAGAGAGAGAAAACAAGAAAGGGGATTAAAAGGAAAAGAAAAATTGCCAGGCTGTTTGCTCCCACCTGTCTTGACTTGAAAGGAGAACGCGGGAGAAGACAAAGACGCCTGGGAAGACTTGAAAAGGGGAACAAAAAGTAGAGAAGAAGAAAAAGAGGGGGAGAGAGGAAAAGGAAGAGAGCAGATATGTGAGCAGCCCCAAAAGGCACATCGGTGTTTGAAGCCGAAGCGCTGGAACAAGCAGCAGCTTTGACTTCATAGAGAATCAGTCCCCGGGTAAACGACTGGAGTGGAAGGAGACGTTTGATACTGGGAGCGCTGGAAGGGAAGGATCGCTCATTAGATGCATCCGCCAGCACCGACGCACTAAACCACAACCGCACCGCCTGCTATATCTAAGGGATTAGGATATGTAAACAAGACGGAAAGTTATTTTTGAAGGAAAAAAAAACTCATTGGAAAGTAAAAAAAATAGTCTCGCTGATTTTTTGTGTGTTTATAAATTTGATTTGTTATATTCCTGAAACTTTGAAGCCCAGTCAGACAGGATTTCACCACAAGCAACAACATGTGACACATCGAAGACTAAAAATCTTGCAGCTTTCTGAGTTTTGCTCCACCAGGAACACATTCTTATCAACACTCTGATATTTTTAGTCCGATTTTTGCTGATAAATGAGCTCGAGACGCTTAGCAGAGAGGTGTGTATCCTACAGTGTTGTGTGAATGTTTTCTTTGTGCTTAGATTTTGTTTTTTAAGCTTGAATTTGTCCTGTATGTCAGGTGTGTGTGTGTGTGTGTGTGTGTGTGTGTGTGTGTGTGTGTGTGTGTTTTGACCCTCACAGCTCAACGCCTTTGCCTGCACGTGCATCGTCTTGCAGACTTCATGCAGCATGTTCTCCGTCATACTTGTGGACAAGTTAGTGCGAGTGTGTAAGCATCCGTTTGCTCTTCATCTCGCTGTAAGCTCCTCGGTAAATGATCCGTGAATTTAAAGACAAAAAGATCTGTCACTGTCAAAGAAGAGGCAGCGCCGGGGCCTCAGACGGTTTTTCGTATTTACTGTAATCAGCTTTATGGGAACAAATGGTGACGCGGGGTTTGCAGTGTGTTGGGTTTATCCTCCTCGATGGTGCCTCACCTCTTCACTTTGGAGTCAAATTTTACATCTGCAGTCTTTCCTTTGTCTCTAACGCCTCTGATTTCTTGCCCGGCCCTTTTCTCTTTTAATTAAAAAACAAAGAGTGAAAGAAAATGCATCAGAGATGTTCCAGCTGTCTTTACTGTCAGATTGGATTCTCCATGCCTCTGCGTGGGCGTGTGTGTATTTGCACATACCGTGAAAGAGCGTTCTCCTCCAGACGTAAACATGCTGCATGTGCTGCTGCTTCCATTAACCTCAGTAAAACAGTTAACCTGTTTATGTGACAGTGGTTTAGTTGGACGTGTGCCTTCCTGTGAGAGTGCTGTGAGGGTTCATTTGTAAATGAAAGCACACGAGTTAAGTGTTTTAATCTTTGTGGCTGCATGCGCGTCAGGTGAAGGGACTCGAGCCGACTTTGCATTTTGGTTTCGCTGTATAAACAGGCCGCTCCTCAGTCAGCCGTGCACCAGCTGCATAATGAAGGACGCCGAGGTTCCAGCTGTGTTCAGACAGGAGCAACCAACACGCTGCAGTCTGCAGAAGGATCCACAACCTTAATTCCTCCATACTGTCTTTCATTATCATATTTTTATTCTTCTTTGTCTTTTCCTGTTTGTTTATTTCTCCCAGCTTTTGATTCTCTGCAATTTTTCGCCTCTTAATCCCTATTGATGCTCTAAATTAAATCATTGAAACTTCTCTCTCTGTTTCTTCAGACCGATAATCGGACTGAATTGCCATTTTGTTTTCAATCTATTATGTGCTTTGTCATAGTCAACAACAACAACGTGGATCTGAATTCTTTGAGAGTGAAATAATCGTGTTCCTGGTGGTCACTTTGCCTTTGGAGAAGTGTGTTCTTTTTGTCTAGAATCAATTGTGTTTGACAGATTAGTCCCATCATGCTTATTAAAAATCAATGCAAAGCTTGATGCTCTAATATGAAAAGATATATGAAGGGCTGTGTTGTTGAGGTGAATTTATAACATCCAAAGGTAAAATTCACATGCAGTCCACCATGTTGTCACCTCAACAGTACAAATCCACCAAAACACCAGGACAAGTAGGGACCTGTAGTCCAACAAACAACCCAAGAGCTTTATTTAAATGTTAACCATTGTATGAGGAAATAAACTCTTAATAATGTTTGGATAAATTATTTCAGTCATTTTCTCCTTTTGATATTAAAACTAACTGGTGGTGACTATAAGGTATAATTTGTAAGGATTCTGTATCCATGCTGCGATGGACTGGTGACCTGTCCAGGGTGTCCCTCACTTCTCGCCCCATGACTGCTGGAGACAGGCAGCAGCTCCCCGTGACGCTTACAGATTAAGTGGTTTCAGAGGATGATTGGATTCATTTTACACAGTCAGAGAACTCAGTAGCAACAACTGCTTGGCTCCTCCTCCTCATGCTGGTCACCAGCCTGGTCCCATTCTGCTGCGTCTCCCATTCCTCAACCAGGAGTTGTTGAAGGTCAGTTTGAGCTCACTAACCATGCATGAGCTGTCTGAGAGCTGGTTATCAGGTACTAGTCTTAAAGCACTTAAAGCTCCAGTTCAGAGTATTTGAGTGAGAGGTCATTTTTTGAATCCAACGTACCAAGACCCCTCCCAAAACATCCCTTCTCTCCCCTCCTGCTCCCTCTAAACCCACCTCTACAATTGTGCATGTGCATCACTCCAGTCTAATGCACTTTTCAGCAAATTTACTCGCCGGACTTTTCTTTGTTTTCTTCCTGAAGTTGATGTTACCCTCAGTAGCCGGGAAATGACTAACTTTTGAGCAGAAGTTTGCTCCGACCTCTCTATGACCCGCCGCGCTCTTCCGGTATGGCGACTGTAAACAGGAAGACACGGAGTGTCATGTGCACGGCCCCACCTTTACAGGTTTGCGCGATGCTCATGCATGTTGACTGACAGCCGACAACGCGGAAACTCGAATTCTATTGGCTTAAAAAATTTGCCGGTCAGTGTGAAATTATAGGGGTCTATGGGAGGAAGGAGGGACTTAAGAAGACTAACAAATGCTGTGGAGCCCTACCCATATATCATTGTTTAGAACTGAACTATCATTTGGAACATTTCTGCAGCTTTAAAGTCCAAATCAAGAGTGAATCCAACAGGAAAATACAGCAGGGGCTTGTTGCTGCTACCCACATGTTTAGCTGTGTTCCTGATTCCCCTGATGCACAATCCTTACAAGTTATCCCTCATTGTAAAGGTAACTGATCAAGCTGTCCAACTATTTAAAATACACATCAGTTGATATTAGTAAAGGGGGGTAAGCCTGATGGCACACCAGATTTATAGGGTTGACCAATGCCCTGCTTGGTCCTCCATTGGTGGCAACACTTTTCAGTGTAATAGACCAGAACTTTGGTCTTTAAGGAGGCGCTACGTGAAGGGATCATGGCTTCTATTTGAGACGAAACATCCCAATAAAGGTCTTGATACACTGCTTCCACCATCTGAAGTTTGTTAGTTCTTACTTATATCAGTATACCATCAGGGCATTATTATCATATCTAATAAACCACTTTTGAACAGATAATAATAGGTTTGTCCAGTGAGTAAGAAGTCTGATTTCAACTTTATCACAAGACATCTGACATGTTTTTCGTTCTCGTTTCCTTCAAAAAGCACTGATTGGTTGCTTTCTTTTCCCACTGGGTTAACAGCTTTCATCACACACCACATTGATTTGAATTAGTCAATAAATGAAAGATGTTGACAGCTTTCTGCAGGCCTGAAACCAGGTTACTGTATTTTCTCTTTCTCCTCTCCCATATCTCCGTTTCATCTGTTATCATTGCTCCCTCTCACCTTTTAGTCATTTTCTGTAGCTCTGATTGATCTCACTGTCCAGACATTTATAATATCCCACTCAAGCCTTATTCTCTCTCCATTTAACACTCATTATCTCTCTCCTTTCTCCATCGCATTATGTCACTCGCTTTGCAGACACCAGGAGAAAGACAGGTTTAGAAGAAAATGAGAGGCAGTGGGAAAAAGGAAATCTGGTCGTAATAATTTGTCCTTGCACTTAAAAAGGCAAAATATTTAAACTACAGAGCGGTGAAGGAGGGAAGCAGGCAGCAGGGTGGAAGGAATGACAAGAAAAGGGAGAATGACAAGTGAGGGAATTATTAAAAAGTCTTTAGGGGGATGAGAGTAGCGAAGCATTTTCCAACACAAGAATAAGAAGACCAGCTAAAAAGAGTATTAGTCAAAGAGAGCTTTCAAACGCATAGCTGATGGTGGAGTTTTTACCTTCCAAAAAAGAAAAAAAAGTGATGTTTTGTGTGTTAGAAAAGCTCAAAAAGAGAGTGAATGTGCTTTCATCTCTTCCTTTTTTTAGTGTGTCTGTGATCTCAACTCTGGAGGATTTCGTTTCAGCGCTTTTGAAATTGTGTCCCCGTTCCCCTTTCTGCTTTGCTTCCTTCCTGCCGCTTTGTGCTTATATACGTGTGTGTGTGTGTGTGTGTGTGTGTGTGTGTGTGTGTGTGTGTGTGTGTGTGTGTGTGTTACACGCCTGGCTAACGGTGGCAGCAACACAGATGTGCTGATAGAAATCCAGAGGCTAGCAGCTCGAAGGGTATGCATAAAATACGCTCAGCATGGCAGCAGGGACACATTCATCCAGAGACACCGAAGAAGGACGTGTTATTGAATCCCTGCAAGAAACACACACACACTCGTATACCAGACACACAAACAAACCGATAAAAAATGGAATTTGCCAAAATCTTTCACCAGAAATGTGCGTGTGGTAAATAATCCACACTTGCATTTCCCGTTAACTCTGACTTCAACCTCATTGACCTCTTGGTTTTTTTCCCCTCTCCCCACCTCATGATAAAAATCACCCTTCCTTCCTCATCCATTTTAAATCCCCCTCTTCTCCGATTCTAATTCACTTAAAGGGATAGACTGTTTATCATCCCATCTGAAGCTACAAAACCTCCTCCCTCCTTCCATTCTTTACCTTTCACTCCATCCCTCCCCCCTCTTGCCTGCCTCACTGGCTCTCCATTTTCCTTTTTAATTTCTTGCAAAGGCTCCCCTCCATCATTCTGGGTAATTAAAACGAGAGCAGGGAGATTGAGAGTAGGATGAGGAGAGGAGGTGTGGAGGAAGACGAGGGAAGGATCAGGCTCCGCTGTTGGGCATGACAGAGAAAATGCATGTTTACGTTCATGCGTTCTGAGCCGAGGTAATGGTGGACGACTTCCATCGTTCTATTGGCCTGAATTATCAACAGTCATTGCAGCAGCCAATCAGCACGCCAGGAATACCCCCCTTTCTTTTAAGCATTCAGCGTAATTTCTGTCTGTGTGTATCGTTCGGTTTATCCCTCCATCCCTGTGGTAATATCACTCATTTTCTCTCTTTTGCTACATCATGTGCAAACACAGCCATTATAAGGCTGTGAAATCTACTGTGAATCTCAAAAGCGCTAATGATCCAACAACCACTTAAATAGCACATCTCTCAAGCACACACACACACACACACACACACACACACACACTCACAATATCACACAGTAAAGTGTCACCAGAGTTGGAAAACATTCCAGGGAATATATGTAATTAAATACCAAATGCCTCTTGTAATGCTGGCATGTAAAATTAATGAATTGCGTGTTTTTACACGAGAATAATTTTATGCAAATGCTATGGAATATAAGAGTAATTACAGTGAAATCATAGTGCTGATCGCATTATAATTATAGCCTTTCTCTCTTCCTCTATGTCTTTGTCGCTGCTGGTTGTGTTGCACCTTCATCATGTAGGTGAGTGATTTCCCTTATTTAGTTTATTGCTGTTTTTGTGCTCTTACAAGTCTATTAAGTTGATTAAAACACCCCAGAGAGTCAGTTAAACATCTTTTATCATTTTAAGCCTCACATACTCTAAGTATACACGCATTACGTATTAAGAATAGCACAGCTGCAAGACTCTTTGTGACTTTCTTGATCTTGAGGAGGTAATTTGTAACTTTTTTCTTTACCCACCGACAGCAGAGCATCAGAATTGGCTGTGTGAATATAAAGGTTCCCATGGAAGAACATGCCTTTCTCAATGTTCCTCCTCCTCCTCTGCTTGTCCCTCTAAGGGCCCCGTCACAGTCTTTATACACAGAAGCCGCGCATGACCACTCATCTCGAACACTCTGAATATTCCTCACACACACACACTAAAGCATGCATGTCTCCACATTATTCACAGCAAATGCCTAAATGCTTCAGTTGCTGTGCTCTTCAAAGGAGTATGGTTGGATGGCGCCGCAACTTGACATGGCAAAGGCATTGTGAGGATGTATGAGTGCCTGTGAGGGACATTTGTGGGGGCTGCATTAGAGATAGGGCCATCATGTGCCATCGTGGATTAGGAATGTGTTGGATTTGGCCCACTTGAGGATGAGTGAGATGTGAGAGCACTTGTCTGTCAGAGAAGCTGTTGATGTGTCCTGATTTGATACATTTAGATGACACGTTGTGCTTTGCAGGGATGGAGAGAAGGGATGCTGATATTTTGGGCGTTCTATAGGTTCTTGCTTTTATGCCCCTTCGTTTATATGTCTCTGGATTGAAGATTAGTAGAAAAAAACTGCTCGAGTCCAGCGAAAATATGGAAATACCTTCAGAAATCCTACTAATAGAGTAGTAGAAAAACTACTAATCAAGACATTTTATCATTTTACAAGAAGGCTTTGAGTTTTAATTGGAAGCAAAGCGGTGGTTTAAAAGTTTAGCATGCTGCAGTTTGTTTAAGAAAAACATGCAAGTCTTTAAAAGCACCTTTTCCTTGCTGACCTTGTCTCTTCATACCTATCTTGAGAGGTCTTCCGCTAAACCTTTTCTTTCTTCCAAATTCAATAAGCTAATGGAGAACGCAGGACGATGTGTGTTTTTGTTGGTGTGTGTGTCCGTTTGGAAGGTCTTAAAGCAGCCTGCCTATATTGGCTATTGCCCTGTGATGAATAACGGAGATTTGGGATGTCTTAATAGCAGAATATTTCCATTTCTTCCGAGTCTTTTTCCACTCTGTGATCTGTGAAAGAGCAAATAGCTAGCCTAAGCTGTGCTACAGTTGAAATCACTAAACAGGACTCTCTCAGACTCACACACTCTTGCAGAATAACACACTGATATTCTTTTGCATTGCAGTCAGCATGTTCCCGTGGTGGTGTGAAGAATTTGTGATTCGATGCTTCTCAGTGGAGTCCTCTTCTTTTGATCCAACACACACATTCGCTGACACCTTCAGAGGATTTACTGCGCTGTGTTAGATATTTGCTTTGTCCAACATCCTGGCAATAATACAAAAGCTCTGGGAATATCTCTCTCCCATTTCTGGAATTGGTTCTATTGCTCTTTCTCACGAGAGCTGACACGTTAGTTTGCCCTTTTCACTCATCCTTTCTGCCTTTCGCTCACTCTTCCTCGCTGCTCCGTCTCCCTCAGGCTAGGGGAGAAGTTTGGTGCCCTTTCCCTCCGTCTGGGGTCCTGGTTTAGGACAGAGAATCAGTCACAGTTTCAAATATTAGATTAGAGGAGAGGGGGAACCAATTTGCCCTCTCCTAATCTTCCTCCCAACTTGCCCTTCTTGTCTTTCCCTCCTCTGCTCCTCCCTTATATTCCCAAATAAGTTTAAGTCTTATCCTCTTCTTTTACGTTATTATTACTTTGTTGAATGAAAATGTGTCCTTTGCTTTACACTTTCTAAACTCCATTCCTATTTTGGATGATTTTTCTTTTTAAGTTGGTTCAATTTTAGCCTAAAATTAGCAACAAAACACCGTAAATTTCCTTTTGTATTTGCCACAGTCTGGTTTTTCTCTCCCTCCATTCCTCCTGTCTGCCACTGCTTCTTCTTCTACTAATGACCCCATTTCTCCAGAGAAATGGGAAGCTTGACTTTTACCTCTGGCTGGCTGTAACTGACACACAGGCAGTGAGCCAGGATATTAACTTGGATAGATGTGCTTTTCTTTAGATTTACTGCCTTTGCGTTCATTGTAGCTGGCTTACTTTTGTGTTGTGAATCTGTCATATTCGCAGCGCTTCCTTCAACATTTTGTTTTCATTAAATCGTTATTTTAACCCAATAAACTATAAATATTAGTCAGAGAGGAGGAAGTCCTGCAGGAGGAAGTCCTGCAGGAGGAGCTCCACCGCTCTCCTTCCTCAACAGATGACTAAACTATCGTAAGGAAAAAAGTAGAAAATCCTAACAAAACACACTTTCTTTCTTGATTCTTCTGCAGGGCATATTCAAGCACCTAACTAGATTTGTTTAAGCAGGAAGATTAAATCAGTGTCTCGATGTTGAACCCTCATAACGCTGCTGAAGGTTCCCAGTCATCCAGGGCAGGAGGAGAAAAGGTAACTGGATTATTTGAAGACATTTTGCTTCTCATCAGAGGAGGTTTCATCCAAATCCAAATTGAAATGAGCTTTTAACCTGTAGTGGGAGATATGTTCATCTGAGCTATTTTACAGCTCAAACCCCTGATTCTTCAAACATTCATGTTAAGGATGAGTCCTTTCCTAGAAGAGCAGTGTTTATATTTTGGACAGAGAGGATTGGTGGTTTGAGAGAGGAGTGAAAGGGGCCATCTTTGTCAAAAGAGAAAACCCAGCATTAGAGGGGGAGCTCTGAGGTTTTAACCATCTAAAATTACACTGCAGCCCTGAACCAACTCTCAAACAGACACGCAGCAGTCCTCCTCTTCAGGAATGTGATCAAAACGTCTCACATGTGGATCAGGAAGGACACTCTAACGACCCTCAGGAGGGACGACCAGGGGTTTGATCTGTAAACGCTCACAAACAGGTTTAAAGCTTGTTAGTCCTCATTTTTCTGCTGAAACCTGCCATAACCTCAGAATAAATCCAACATGAAGTCACATGTTTTACTTATAGAATGAAGGAGAAAAGGCATTGACCTTTAGAAGCAGTTAATTCTGCATTTAGTGACTTTAAAGTACTCTACATAGCAAGTTAAACTCATTAAACTGTCTTACAGTTCAGTCCATATTATTATGGTTGTTTATGACAAGTCATGGTTTTGGCTGCTAACTCTTTACATTTTTTTCTTTCCAGGAGTATCACATATAGACTCCTGCTGCCCACAGCATAGATCAGGAGCCCCTTTCTTTAGAAACCCGTCTGGTTTTTTTGTGTGCTGCGGACCTTGAAACTCATCTTTTTTTTCCCTCTCTCCTTCTCTAAATTAAATTAAAATTGCCCACAAATGAAGTGGAACATGTAGTGTTTCTTTATTTGGCGCTTCTGGCTGGGGCATTGATTATGCTAATGACTTGCACATGCAAACGTTCATTAACAAGATAGCACTCATCAGATTGAAACCAGGAAATTTGTGCTCAGAGTGTGTGCCGTGAGGAGAAGTTGGTGAACTTTTGCATGAGCTAGTCTCACTAAGCGATAAGGGGAGAGGAGTCCTGCCTGTTAAATGTTGCACTTTCAGCTCGTTTAGGTCAGATTAAAGTGTCTGGTGTTGTTTTATGGTGGATATTTCAGCATCTTTTATGGTTTGTCTCACTGAGTTTCTGATTTTCTGCAGCAGTCATGCTACCTCACACAGTGTTGTCTACTGAACGCAGCAAGACAAACTTTGTACCTCATTTTCCTTGAAGGTGTTGTGGTTTAACATCATTTCTTCCATGTGTAGTTGTAATTTGTTAGGCCGAGGGCAGCCATGTTTCATCTGAGGGCTGTCCTGAGGCAGTTCAGGCTTTGGACTGAGGATTTTCCTTTTATTCTTAATGTTCTTTTTGCTGTGTCAAAGCTTTGTAACAGTAGGATCAGTGGGAAATTTCAGCTAATAACTGACTTTGATGCTTTTCATTAGGATGAGGTCTAATCCTGTTATGATTTTTTCCCCCCACACAAATCTCAACGCTTTTTTTTTCATTGTTCTGTTTGTAATTTGTATTTTGTTTGTGCCTGGATCATAACATTTTGATTGTTTCTTCTCTATTTAGCGCAGTAAAACTAATATATTCCACGCCATAGAGCGGGCTACTTAAATGAATTGCACATTATGATGCAGATAAAACACCACTTTCCATTTTTGGTGCTTGCGTTTCATATTTAGGGCATGTTTTTGAGATTACTTTAATGGGCTTTGTTCAGAAATAGGTTTATTTTGAAAGGATCACATCGGAGCTCTGCCACAAGATGGGTACGATGCCCCTTCCCTCTGCATCATGTGCTTTACAGACTACAGAAGAACTAAGAGAGAGCTAATTATTGGGTCTGATATTTTGCATCAAAGATAATAAAACTCTTGGACATTCTCCCAAACATCTCCTGAGTGATTTGTAACCATCATCCTTGTTTTCTTTTTCCTCTTTGAATTGCATGTAGTTTATTCCCCAAACCACACCGAAGAAGCAACGCGTCAGTTTCAAAAAGAAAAACCTGAAAACAAAGCCGTATTTTAGCATTTAACACCTCCATAAAAAGAAACTTCTCACATGCACCCTCCTGGCCTAACAGACCTAGAAATCATTCAGCCGTGAACATTATGCTAATGCTCGCTAAGCCTGCGCTCTCTGCCTCCTTTTGTGAGTGTCTGTCATTCTATTTAGCCTGATAAACAAGTCTGATTTTCAATTATCTCTATTCAGATGAGGCTTGCGGCAGTATTAGCTCAGAGAGGTCCGGTGTGTGTGCACGTTGTGTGTGTGTGTGTGTGTGTGTGTGTGCATGTGTTTGACAGGTCTCAGCTCTCTCTGTTGCTGTCCAAGTCACTTCATTGTGTGTCTCTGTAGGTGTGTCTGTATGAGGCGTTTGAGGATTTATGTGTATACGCTACCTGGCTTCCCTCGCTTGTTTTTATGGAGGTGCTGTAAAGCTGTAAAGTGGTGTCTTTGGTTTTTACCACCCTCTTATTCCCCCGGGGTTCCTCTCTTAGGCATATTAAAGGAACTAGAACCTGACATAGTCAAGCAAACAAACTAATAAACGGAGTATTGATCACATGAGCTGGTTAGGCGGTCTGACCCAAACTAAACCGTCAGATAAGAGAAGGACGATTAAAGCAGAACATGATTCATCTTCCTTCCTTTTTCCCCTCCTCTTTCTCCTTCCTGTTTCTTAGAATCTCTCATCCTCCCATCTCTACCTCCCCCACCCTTCCTCTTTCCTTCCCTGCCTCCCTCTGTCCTCTATTTATGAATTCCCCTTGCTCGACACGGCGGCCAATGGAGAAGTTTTTAGTATGCAGCCTCTCTCAAGGACAGAGCCTTGTTAGAAAGTCTATTGAGCTGTGGAGCAATAGCTCGCTGCAGCCCGCCAGTGGACTCAGTTCATCTCTCTTTCCCAGCATCCCCCTCTCTCTCCCTCTCATTAATGATGTATTAGTTTATTAGGCGTTGGATATTGGGTCGGGGACCCTGCGACGGACTTCATCATGACGGCGCTGTATGGAGAGGAAACACAGCGAGGAGGAATAGGAATAGGAAACCAGAGGTGCATACAGATGTACAGCGCTCCACTCAAGCATAACACATGCTACACACACACACACACACACACACACAAATATGAAATAAACATGCTGAAAGTTAATAACACACACACACAGTGTCAATATTCATGAACACGGATTGCTAACTCTGGTTATTTAGTTAGAGTGGTTGGATTAGCGACTCTGCTCGTGATGTTGTTGATGATGCTGTTAGCAGGAAACAATACCATCCATACGCTCCACGGTCACCCAGGGACCGAGGTGATTTCCCAGAATGCATTTGCTCCCTGTATAGTCTGTCTGTCATGCAAAGTGATACATTTCAAGCACTGAGCAGCAATAATTGTGGTTTTGTTGCATTTGTTTGTGGATGCATTATGGAGCAGCCTCCTGTATAATTCATATAGTGAGATATTGAATTGTTATGAGGCTTTAGTAGTCCTGTTACTACTCTAGCATATAGTTTCTTCCATGTTTCCCTTCTTAATATTTAAACTGTTTTTTTTGTCATCTTTTGATTCATCATGTTATCCTGATGATTCTTCTATTTTCCCCCTGTTGTCCTTTCCTCCCTCATCTTTTGCTATTTTCCACAACGTCCATACCAAATATAATGGATCTGCATTTTTTAGAAGTCCATCCTTCCCCGCCTCGTTCGTCTTTGCTGAAGTCCTCCCTCTCTGCATTCTGCTGTGAGGGTTGTAGCCAAACACTCACATAAATATATGATAAACAGAAAACACACTCACATTAGCACAGAGCCCTGCCTCAGTGTAGGCCTTTAAAGCCAGCCAACCCATCACATCTCTCTCTTATTGTTTCACACACACACACACACACTCAAACACACAACCAAACCACGTATTTTTCTCTCAGAGCTCTATCATTGCTGCAGCACTGTTCTCCCTTTTCTGGGGAAACAAGAGCAATATTTTAGACCTGAATCGAAAGCTGTGCACTTAGAGTTTGTCTTTGGCCTTCATCTTGATGCCAGGAGACGAGAGCAGCACTCACTAAGTGAGGAGTGTGTGTGGCTGCGTGTGTACCCAGAAAATGCTGAGCATTGTAAATGTTGCTAAATGGAAGCATTTGTGTTGCACCCTAAATAACTCTGTTTTCAGTTGTCTGGAACTTCAGAGGACCCCTTTCAGACCCCTGATGCATTTATTACTAGCTTCTTGTATAAAAAAAAAGGCTCTTTTCACTTCATTTGAACTCCTTTTTTTAACTTGCAGTTAATTAAGGGATGTCTTTTTTTATTTAATAGGAAGGCCAGAAAGGTGATTCCTGGGAAAAAAATGGCGGATAAATAAATTAATGAGGCTCTTCTTTCCCTTAGATGTGGGAATCGTCTCTTATTGCAAATTCTTTTTATTCAAATTGCATTTACTTTGAATGATTTTGCAAAGGATCCCATTAAAAGCAACCAGACTAGCACCTACCCTGCACCTCCCTTCCTCTACTCTACTGTACTCTCTTTGTGCACTTCCCTCTATGCTTGTATTCTTTTTCCTCACTGTCACCCCGTCACCTCAGAGACTGACTAGTGTTCCTCTCTCTAAGTAGTTTGTTGTTCGCCTCAATGGTAACATCTTCTCATCACCTCTGGTTCTGATTGGGGGATGCAAGATAAAGAGGAGTCTTCGAGAGAATCTAGGAGACGTAAAGGAAAACCTTTGTTCTGATGACCATTTGTAGCTTGTTCCAGTCTGGATAAATTAGTTGTCCATATCGAAATGTTTCTAAAAATATCCCTGTGAACACGTCAGTGTTTCCAGAAATGTCTTCATCTACATGAAAACACTAAAAGTGACTATAAATGCTGTAGTAGCCATGCCAGGCCTGTGTACGGCGCTGTAACGCTGCCATGAAACCACAACCAGAAAAGAAGTTTTCACTGGGTCAGGCTAGGAACACAAAAAGAAAGGACAGTCCATACCTCATGGTAGTTGTTTGTTAGGTTAGAAGTAAGACTATGACATCACTGTTTTCAAAAGTTTGCTGTCTTCGTGAAAAGGCACAAAAATTAGATTTTTCACATTTTTTTTAAAACTGTTTTGGAACTTCTAAAACACAAATTCCTTGACACCTGAAATTTGTGTGAAACATTCAGTGACAGAGAAGGAGTCACAAAATATATCAGTCTAGAAATAACAAATACACAAAGCACACTCAGACTTCTGTCACACAAAATAATGAACGATGAAAGCCAAGGTTTTCTAACATAAATAAGCATTTCTGTACATGAACTGCAACTTGGAAAAACAGCGCTTTTCCTCTTCGATTCCATCGATCAGACACTGCTCAACGTGACGTTTTAAAACACACTGACTGTTTAAATATCGTGAGTATGAAATCCACGCTCGCTGTATTTGGGTATGAATCTCAGAGGCAGAGCTATGATGGAAATGATGCCCCAACAGGTGCAACAAATTTACCGGAGTGAGAGTGAAAATGTTAGTCATGAGCAGTCTGTGCACATTCAGGCAAACTACAGGTTTGATTAGCTGCAATATGCTAAAACACCTGTGTGTGTGTGTGTGTGTGTGTGTGTGTGTGTGTGTGTGTGTGTGTGTGTGTGTGTGTGTGTGTGTGTGTGTGTGTGTGTGTGTGTGTGTGTGTGTGTGCCGTATGGGCGTGCAGGTCCTTTCATTTGGATTAACCAGCCCCATAAATTTGCAGATCTATCTAAATAGGAATGTTTTCCAGTTTTTTGACCTGTTGCATTAAAAGCTCACAGGTGTGATTATTGAAATTCAGTCCAACCTCTGGTCCTGTATCTGTTGTAGGGTGTGCGTGCAAAGAAAAGCATGTTTATCCTCGCTGTAGCAGTTGGTCAGTGAGTAAGGATGACTTTAAAGGCACACTTTCCTCGTCTTCCTCTTTCTGACATTTGCTCAAACAAAAACTGTTGGTTTGAGCCTTTTGCAACATCGTAATACTCTGCCTCCTACCTCCTGCGAGGAGCGAGTGTTTTTATGGCAGCACAGCTCATGTTTGTCAATGAGCCGTGATAGGCTGCTACACTGTACGCCACAGAGACACTTCACCGGCGACAGATAAGAAAAGATGCAAACACACACACAAGATCACTCTCAGAATCTAATGAAAATGCTCCACAAATGGATGTTAACACATTAAACCACTACGTCCACAGATCTACTGTTTTATATATATATCAGTGAGTTATTTTCTCATATACAAGAGTTGCTCACATTTCTCTCATCTGCGTCTTTAGAGAACAACAGATTGAATAAATGGAAGATTTAATTTAACACAAGCTCTAAGATGGAAACGGTGTGAAATTACAAGCATGAGACCAAAGAAAATCACATTAAACAAGTTTATACGAAATGAAGTTTAGATTTTCATACATGTTAAAACATGAAAGGAGCTGCTTTTGTCTCACAGGACAAAATAAACAGACTTATGATGTCTGTGTCGTCTCCTCTCTAATAAAGGTGTTTTTATTATCTTTAGGCAACAAAAGAAGAGGCTTAGTGAGGTTCTTGATGGTGTTTTTAGGTGAAAATGTCGCTTTTTCCTGTTTAAAATATTAAGAGGGGAAAATGTCTTTCCTTTAAGGTGGTATTTAGTGTCTGCTTTTCTTTATTTGCTCCCTTTAAAGCATATGTAGCATATCTCAAATGTTTTTTTTTATCTGAATCTGAAGTTCCTATTAGTTGATGTCAGTTGTTTTTAAATTACCGATGCAGTAACCACAATCACTTCCACCGGTGCTACTACGGTTCAGATATAATTACAGTGGCCTAAATTGCATAAATGACTCCCCTCATATCCATCTCATTAACACAAACACAGAGGACGAGCTTTCACATTTCCATTTATTGTTGATTTAATGTTAAGGTTGCTGATGAGAGCCAGCTGCCTATCACATCTGGAAAAGACTCTCGTTTAAAGGAGAGCTAATCAAAAGGTAAATATGGACCGTCAAAAGAAAAACATCTGTCAGTAACCTAAAGAACATTTGACTGCAGCTTGATCATTAGATCAACATTATATGTTTTTTTAAATAATTTAATAAAACTAACAGTAATTATCTCCTTTCCCTTCAGCCTTTGCTGTTTTACTTCTTCTTTTTTTGCCATATGTTTTTTTAAATTATCATTCATTAAAATAAACCATTTTAATGATGTAACAAATTAGATGTAAAGGTGTTGGGTTCAATGGGTTAAATAGTCCATATTGTGAACATGAATTTAGCAGTGGGTCTGAAACGGATCACACCGTGTTGTGATCGGTTTTATGTTGTGGCACCTGCTCTGGTTGATTTTGCTTTTTAGTGCTTCTAAATATCTCTGATGGATTCTAAAGTAGGCACTCTCAGGTTTCCTTCTACTGAATAAACCAGCGTCTTTAACTAAAAAGCCAATCAGAGACAGGAATGAGACCAGAAGAGCTCAGCAGCCTGGGAGCTGCTAGCTAACACTACGTTTACCTGAATTTGAGCTCTGATTATATTTATTTTAGGAGACATCCTGCTGCTATTATTTTATAAGATCAACTATGGTACCCTAAATAAAAAGTGTTAACTGTTACATCATTATCACAGATAAATCTGTTGTTGTTTTTTTGGTGGGTTTTTTTTTTTTTTGCACAATTTTGTGTTTTTCACTTTTAGATCAAAGACATTGATCAACCAACAACCTGATCAGTCAATCCTAGTTTGATTAAATCTGCAGAAAAACAAAAGTTTATTTTAAAAGGTTATTAGGAAAAAAATCACCAAGGTAACAGTACAGAATTATTCATTTTGTTTTAATAAATGTACCCATAATCACGTTTTCCTTTTACACATTTTTTTTACATTGTATAAAGGTTTCCACCACCTTTTGAAAACATCCTATTTTAAAGGAAGTTATGGATGAAATATGATTTAAAAGCTACAGATGTGATTTACTTTAGTGAGATTTGTGTGTGACCACTCAGACACACGTTGAGCTGTTGCTCACCTGGTCATGACAGGTGTCAGTCTTCAGTCTGTGCAGCATCCATCGGTAATGTTGAACCACGAAGCAGGAAACTCTCAACGTAAACGAAATCATGAATTTCTGCAGGTATGATTTCATTTTTAGATAATTGTGCCCACAGTGAACTCTTAACGGTCACAGCTCTCCTTGAGTAGTTTATTTTTATTCATGTGTGGGGTTTTTTTTCTTTTATTTCATTTTTTGTGGTTATTGCTTTTATTTACATGCATGACCAGAGGTGAGGAACGTAAAGATCTCTGAAGAGACTCTTCACATATCCATAAATCCATCTCTAATTCTTTGATCCCCTCAGTCTCTTCTTGTTTTATGTCTCTGTTTCACTACCTTTATCACGTTTTCTCTGCCTTCCCCCTTTCCCCCCAACCTTTTCTCTCTTCTCAATCCTTTCCTCCCCCCCTCAGTTTCATCCATTTTCTTTCAATCTATACAGCTCCTCTCTATTGTGCCCTTCCCTGGGAGACCACAAAGGCAATAAATAAGAGCTGTGAGAGGGTCACTCAGTGTAACCTGTGCAGGTGTGTGTGTGTGCGTGTGTGTGTGTGAACTGTTGGAATGAAACCCACTAAAGCCAGGTCCCTTTGAGCTGTCCTAAAGTGTAATGGGAAAACGGTCTTGTCCTTCACTTCATGCATTTCATGTATGAGCTAATTTTAAGATGCATGGAGGACAAGACTGAGCTGCAAAAAGGCCCACCTTTCCTTTCTTTTAAAAATCCTCCTGACAAAAGCAAAGAGCAGGAATAACCAGAGTAGATTTTAGACGTTCCAGGGTCAAATATTTAACTGGAGTCACCAAAGGCCCATAAAACGTCAATGCAAATAGAAACAGAGGGATTGAGAAAAATAGTCACACACCTGTTAGCCAGTGCCATTTGTTCTCTTTGTATTCAGGCTTCACAGCAGCCTTGGATTCCACTTAAAGTCCAAGCACTAAATCAGTAATGGTATGTAGAATTGGTATTCGCTTGACTGTGGAAGGGGGTTTGGGGAAAAACAGGCTGAGATTGAAAATGAATGTGAACTGCATGATAGTCTGCCTCCTTCCGCTTCCCCATTGTTCCGTATTCTCTCCCTCCGCCTCCCCCATGTCACCGTCTCTCTTCCTCCTCGTCTTTTTCCTTCCCTCCTCTCCCTCCAGAGGGATTTGACTCTAACTGGCCTTGGCGCCCGTAATGAAACCAAATCTATTTAAAGCCAAAAGCGATGCAAGTTTTAATTTCCTATTCCAGACTTAACCTTTTTGGCTGCGCTGCATTTTCACATCCACTTAATAACTTTTTAGCCTGCACTCCCCCTCCCCTCTTCCTCCCCTTCCCTCTTTCCTTCATTCCCCCCCCCCCATCACTCTTACTCTCCGGCTTCCTCTCCTCCATCACCCATCCCACCCCCCCTCCACTACAGCCCTCAACCCCCCATTGCTCTCAGTGGCGAGGCACAGGCTGCCTCTTCAAGGGCAATATCTGTCAAATGATTCCCCTGTGAAATTAAGACAGAGGCCATGAGAGAGAGAAAAGTGTGTGTGCATGTGTGTGTGTGTGTGTGTGTGTGTGTGTGTGTGTGTGTGTGTGTGTGTGTGTGTGTGTGTGTGTGTGTGTGTGTGTGTTTGTCTGCCACCAGTCAGGCTCGCTCGCCGGAGTGATGCGACATGTCACATGGATGAGCACACACGTTCCCCTTGACAGCGGTCAGAGGAGAGCAATTTCATTATGTCATGTTTTCACCTGGCTGTCAAGCAAATGTGCACGCACACACGCACGCACACACACATATCCCAGGAAGCAGCCAGGGGAAGCATACAGAGCAGCAGAACATATATACCTGTGAAAATTGTATTTCATGGTTTGACACTTCATATATATTGTTGTCCGGATAAATTACCTCTGTATGTATGCTCACATGGATGAGTGACAGTGTTGTTGGAGTGTGTGTGTGTGTGCGTGTGTGTGTGTGTGTGTGTGTGTGTGCGTGTGTGTGTGTGTGTGTGTGTGTGTGTGTGTGTGTGTGTGTGTGTGTGTGTGTGTGTGTGTGGGAGGGGGGGTGCAGAAAGGAAGTGGTGGTGGGGGTGTGGAGTAACAGGAAGAGCGAGGATGGTGTGTGTTTGTATGAGAGAGAGAGAGAGAGAGAGAGGTGCCAGGTGGAAACCTTCGTCTTCTTTCTTCTTTCACCGAAATCAATCTCATCTGACAGAAAAAAAATTAAAGGCATTTAAAGACAGATCTGGCAGCGTTTCCCTTTGTTCCCTTTTTTACATTAAAAACGAGCCATCTGGGAAATAAAAGGCTTTGGGAACGAGGAAGGGAGACAGACATGGAAGACTCGAGAAAAAGGAGATTTTCTCTTGTCTTTTAATGACTGTGGACTGGATGGAGTGAGGATGGCTTCTTTTTCAAAAACAGGAAATAGTCAAATAGTCTTCATCTTAAATGATTTGCTTAATAAAAATCACAATAAAATTCTGGGTGAATGACATAAACATGTGCTACATTTGTCTGGAGGGATATTTAGAATTTCATGAAGCTGCGTCTAAAGATTTCCAGTAGATTGTTGTGATTTTCCAATTTCCTAAATCTGATATTTAGTCAAAACTGTCCTCGTCAGCAGTTAAAATGACATTATGAAACAATCAGTAACGTTTCCTGATCCTGCTTTCCTCCTCTTCTCTTCTATGCTCACAGCAAGCACAGCACCATCTCCTGGTAAACTCCGTTACTACACTCAGGAATCCTCCTCCGTCCACTGAAACCTCTCACCATCACCCCCCTCAGCGCTGTGAAAACACTCACTTTCCTCTCATAGTTGCATTTAAACTTTTTTCCTCCACCCTCCACCTGCTTTGCATTTATACTTTTAATAAATTGCGTGCATCTAATTACTCAATATCTCAATTATCAGAGCTGATAACAGCCTTATGGTGCACCTCCAGAGCTTAAATTTACAGCTCTATTCTGCAAATGTCTAAAATGAAATTAACTTTTTACAAGGTGTCATCTGTGGCTTTTAAGTAGTGAAATTGAAGCACCCCCACACACACACCTCCCACACACACATACACACACCTCATAATGAGAAGCCATTATTAGGCAGTGATTGGAGCCAGGGTGCTGATATTAAAAGTGGCAGGAGAGGCAATATCACCACAGTGTCTAATACTCCAGCAGATATGTCATATATTTTAAGACAGCTGCTCTGCTATTTATAATTAATAGCAATTTAGTCTCTGCAAAAAACTGGAAGACAGCTAACAGAGGAATCTTGTTCCATTAAGTGCAGATTCAGAATCAATGTCAAAGTGACATTGTGCTGTTTTTCGAGTGGGTGGTCCAGAATCTACAGAGTTTTTTTTACATAAATACCAGAAAAACGCACACAGTTCTCTGTGTTCTCTGCAAGGAAGTCGATTTCTCTTTGATTCAGTGTAAAAATAAGTGCAGTGCAAACAAAAGAGAAATGAAGTTGGCCTCTAAAGACACATGAATAAAAATAATCTGTCTTTATTCTCCCGCCTCACAGTCATAAATCACTCCTTCCCAAATGACAGCCTCATACGCGGCGTACTGTATCAGGGTGGCAAATGGCTCTATCTTATAATAGCAATGTAGCACATAGCAATATTATCTGCTGTGGAGTATTGTAGTGCATGTGTCTCAGCGCTGTGCCCTGGAGCGCTAGCCAGATTACGCCGGCCCAGCGACAGTCTTATAATAAGACTTGCCCATTAAATCATATCAGCACTGCTTTTTATAGGCCAACACCTCGGCTACGACACTATGAAACTGTCTATCACACAGAAATGTGTGTCAGAATATATGTGTGTGTGGAGCAGAGGTAGTGTGTGTGCAAAAGGAGACATTCTGGGAGGAGACGCGTGTGTGTTTTACCAAACGTTGCTGGCGTGTGAGCTGCTCGCCGCCGCATCTGACAGCGTTTCATCTTCCGCTTTTATTAGATCAGCCTCGCGCCGCTGTCACCTCTCCTTTCCCCGTTCTTACATCACACACACACAGATACACACGCACAACCCTGCGACCATTGGCTCACAAGCTCCACAAAGACGTTCTGGTTGGTTAGCTGGTCTCTGTTCCAGGTAGAGAGAGGGCACGCAGAATGACTTTCACTCTCAGATCAGAGTCTGGATATGCAAACTAGATGGATTGATATGAGCTGTGAATCAAAATAAGTTGAGGTTGGATTTGAATAAGTGGTGTTTAAGGTGTGTTTTCTTTAGTTTGTGTCTTCTGTTCTGGTCATGGGTTTCAAACATTCAGCATATTACACATTTCCTAAATTAAAGTTTTACAGAAACGTGGTCAGCTGAAGGGTAAAACTCTGCAAAAACAAATATTCTAATTGTCTTTTGCACTTTAAGACTTTTAAGCTTTTTTCATAATGTGCAGTTTTAGGAAACTTCTCCTCGCAGACTGTGCAGGTTGTAGTTTTCTCTCTGTTGCGACTGCAGCTTCCCAAGCAGAGCTGTCATGTCACATTTGTCATCTCTGATGGATGACGTCGGCGTCGAGCAGGGAAGAGTTAAAGCAACAATCCCTCAGAGGACACAGCAGAGGAGCTCAGGTTCCTTTTGGACGCAGCAGATTGACGTGTTTTTGTTCTTCGCACTTTCTTTGCTGCCTTGTGAGGGAGCGGTTTTCTATACGGCTGCATGTTTGCCTGCTCGACTGTGGCGGTGCAGCAGCGAGAGCTAATTCAGAGGGTGTATACGCGTGTGTGCTTGTGCTCTTTTATTTCTGACAGCTTTGTGATTTCTTTCCTTATTGTCAAATTTTAGATTTGGTTGTGTTGTCACTTTTCATGACATTTCTCCCTGTCTCAGTTTGTTATATCTTCAAAATGTAGAAGCCAGATTGTTCTGCAAATTACTGCTCAGGGCTTGCTACAAAATGTCAGTGAAAGGCACTTTTTGAAATGTATTATTTTGCAAATTATATCTGAGCGTACCGTTCAATTGTCTAAAATTGTTCAAATGCTGCAGGAAAAAAAAAACCATGTTGATGAGAAATGTTCAAAATCTGGCCAAGAAAATCAAATGATCTGCAGGATTGAATTAAAATGCATGACTGTATTTTGATTCGCATTCACATTTTTTATCCATACATAACACCTTCCCTGTCATTTACATAAACCCACACTGTATATACAAATATGCAGACAGAATCAACGAGTGCTCGGGAAGAGGGGCAGAAAACACACACATCAATGCCGATGGTGGAACATGCTGCACATACAAAGTGATGCAGCAGACACACACAAGAGCAGAGCTGCTGACAGGCAGGGAAACACACACACACACACACGATCCCAAGGCCTCTCCACATCTCGGTTAATCCAAGCCGTCAGTCAGAGCTTCGGGGCCTGGATGCTGCCGTTTGATTGTAATTGCAAAAACCGGAGGCAGACAAGGGAGAGCCAGGGAAGTCGATAGACAGGTGGAGGGATGGAGGGATGGATTCCTCCTGCCTACCCACAAGCCCCTGCTCAGCACGCTGTGTGACTTCGTGTCAGCAGTTTGTCTTGTGCATAGCTAATGACGGCTCGGCGGAGGGGCGGGCTGGAATCCGCAGCTCCTTCGATCTCCTCCTCTCTATCCTCTGGTCTTCAGCTGAATCCTCGACAAATGAGATTTCGCCCGAGGTAGATGGAAAGATGGAATGTGGAGCAAGGCCTCTGCCTGTCTGCTTTTCTGTTTGTTAAGAAATCTCACAAGCCATAAAAGACCCAGAGGTTTTTATTTCTCCTCCTGACCTCCCCATTACTCCCGTTTCAGCTCTTTTTCTCTAGCCCTTTCTCTTCCTCCTCTCTGCCTGCAACAGATAGCTTTTAATTCAAGTCACAGGTTGAAATGATTTACAGTTTTTTAATGAACAAATGATTAAAGGAGGTGGAAAACAAGAAAAAGAGAGGGGTGAAGGGGACAAGAGTAAACTAAGCAGCAAGAAAATGGGAGTGAAAAGCAATGAATAAAATAGATGAAGAGGAAAAAGGGTTCTCCAATTAAGAAAAAGTTTTTTTGTTCTGTTTTCTTTGGTCACGGAGAGTCAGTCACACTTGCTTTTGTTGAGTGTGTGATGAATTACACCCATCCATTCCTTCTCCTCTGCCTTTGTTGTGGTGAAGCTCCAGCCGTTTGTACCTCCTACAATATCTTGCGCCGTGAATTCTCCATGCGTGTTTACCAACCGGAGTTCTTTTGAACTGGCAGAGAGAAATGGCTTTGATGGTGAGCCCAATTTGTTTTCACCACTGAAAAGTTTGTCTGAGTGTTTCTGAAATGTGGGCCGACGTTGATGATGAGGCCTTGTCCTGAGAGCGCTGCTGCTGCTGCCCCGGCGTGATTCTTTCCATCAGAGTAAATGCGTTTCTGGTTTCTCTGATTTGTTGAAAATTTGGAGTGCTGGGGAAAAGTATTTGCCCCCTCACAGGTTTCTTCAGTTTATTTTGCTTTTTGGCCTCCTTAAATGTTTCAGATCAGCAAATAAATTTCAACATCAGACCAAAAAACTACCTGAGTAAATAGAAAAGGCACTTTTCAGATGATTTAGCTTTACTTTCTGTCCCAGCCAACCTGACCCTATGTGAAAAAACAAATCCCCCCTTTGTTAAACCACTAATTAATTGTGATGAAACACGTTATTTAGAAAGCTGAGTTCGATTTCACTAGCTGCATCCCAGGCCTGATTACTGCCAGAATTATGGAAGCACTTCAATAGAACCTGTCTGACAACATGAAGTGGGCTAAGAGATCTCAGAAATCAGCACATCATGCCTCATTCTAAAGACAAAAACAACAAAAAAGAAGAATGTCTAAAGCCCTGCAGGCCTCAGGCTAAGGCCAAGGTCAGAGATCATGATTCAAAATGAGAAACTGAGGAGGAATGAGGTAAAAATAGCATAATGAGATTTCCAAGGCCAAAACCTCTGCTGACTAAAAAATAACTCAGAGGCTCGTCTACCAAAGAATATCTTGATGATCCGCAAGACTTTTGGCTGAGTTGAAGTTTTCACATTTGTTGCTGTTAATGGTGTAACGACCAAACCTGTAGTGTAAGTGTAGGGGTCAGTAACTTTCACATTGGACCAGTTTGTTGTGGATTCTTTTTTTTTCTCCTTGATAACTGAAATCATCATTTGAAATCTCCATTTTGTATTTATGCAGGTTATCTTTTATATCAAAACCTGTTAGCTGATCTGAAACATTTAAAAACATTAGAGATTTGTAAGTGGGCAAATATTCAGTTCCAACACTGTACCTGATTAGAATGTTCAGCTAATAATTTAAGACCAGGTGTCCAGTCAGCACAGGTAATGGAATCAGGTGGAGCAGGGAAACAACTAAAACTTGGTGAATAGTGTCCCTCCAGAACCAGGACTGGACGCCTTCACTCTAAAGAGTCAGATATTGTGGAGGAAGTTGAGGGTGGCTCATATTTTCTTCCCTCTGTGCGTCCCTCAGCCACAGGATGAATGCAGAGTCAAGTTTTAATTTTACAGCATTGTATTCTTAATGTAGACAAATAACCATAAGATATATTTCAAACTTTCCCCACTCCCACTATTGATCAGCAGTTCATGCTGATGGATTACCGAGGCGGACAGGCGGATCGTCCAATGGGGGAAGCTTTTTGCCATGTTCTGACCCCCCCCCTTCCTCACTGCTTTCTCCCACTCCTCCTCTTTTGATCAGAGTCATTTTGACAGTGATGCATAAGTCTCAGCAGAACAGGGCAGACAGGCTGGCAGGAAATGCCACAGATCCCCTGAGAGCAGTGAAGCGGGGGCTCTAACTGAGAGAGACACCCCCTTTTAAAAAGTAAGAGTCAAAAGGAAATCGATGTTTCCTCCCTCTGTGGACAGCTGCTTAAGAATTCTGCCACTCTTTTGTTTTCTCTTGACTTTACTCTTCAAAAGAGGCTGTTTTTTTGTTTGTGTTTCAACTGTTTCGCCTCAGCGCTGCTCTGGTTCGCCTCTTGTCTGTTACAAACTGAAGTTGCTGGTTAAATCAAGGTAAATCTCCTCTTTCGTTCCCTGCGCTGTCCTTCCAGTCTCTTACTTCCTCTTCCCCCCCCTTTCTTGCCACTTCTATCAAAAAGAAGTGAATGGCATGTGTTTCATCTCTCCAAAGCAACAGTGAGGGTAAAACACCACAGAGGCAGTGCTGGCTAACATTGGGTAAACTAAATACAAAAGCGTGAGGGGAAAAGAAAGCAGCTGGGGAAACACAAAAGGATGGAGCTGCAGATGGGAACTAACCTTGCTGACGTTTCTCTGATGTTCCTTCACACACACACACACACACACACACACACACACACACACACACACACACACACACACTCACCTCCACAGCACCCATTACTGTCAACCCCTCTCTTTCTTCCCCTCTCAAGTCGTCCTTTTATTTGTCGTGTTCAGAGGACGGCACCAAAGCATCTGAGGAATGGAGGTTACAGCGTATTAGAGGAAACATTGTTTGACAAAAATGGTCATTCGTGTTTCAGCGGGATACACAGAGGCTGCGCAGCTTCTGCACATCAAAGACGCCCTGAAAACTTCCCATGAAACAGCGCTGATTGTCCGCATCTAAAGGGGACAAGCGAGGACACCCCCCCCCCTCTCCTCCCCTCTCTCTCTCTCATTGTTCCTGGCTGTTCTTAATGTTACGCTTTGTTGCTGTATGAAATGAATAGACTATGAATTTAATAGCTCTCACAGGAGATTTGCAAACAAACAAAAAAAACATGCAGCTTCTTTTTTTCTTCTTCAAAGGGAGTCAAAATATTTCTAAGCATTCAGTGTGAGCAGCTAATCCCCACACGCACAATGGAATGTGTTACCTTTATCCAGAACAATTGCTTGCATGAAAACATGTAACATTATTGACTGTAATAATTAACAATAATAATAATAATGAAAAAACAATACGAATGCATCTGTAATGAAGTTTGTCATTTATTTCTTGCTCCCAGGATCCCTTGGTGATCCAGTTTAATAAAATATATCATAGACATGTTGAGCTGGGTTCTAATGGACCAAATAACAAGCTGTTTTCTGCAAATTAGTAAAGAAAAGTTAGTGATTGTTTTAGTTTGAAGTGGAATCTGCACTTGGGTGGACTGTCTTCCTGTGACACACACACACACACACACACACATGCCCTACACAACCCCCCCTCACTCCTCCAATGGCCCTGTCGGTGTGCCAGGGCGGGTGATTACCGACGCTCTCCCCCAATTATGGGCTGATTATTCCGCCGCGCTCTAATTGACTGGGGAGATATGCAAATGGCTGTCATTTGGGATGATAAAGGATGCGGGTGCTGGATGCCCCCTGCATTATTTAGCCTCGGCTGTACGCAGCGTGAAGGATGTGGCGTGCGCTTTAATTGCTGAGGAGAGAGAGGTTAAGCTGAACGAGCAGTTGAATTAGAAATGAGGAATTTGGGCCCTTTATTTATTTTATTTTGCTCCTCTCCTTCCATCTCTCTCTCTCTCTCTCCTTTTCTCTCAAACACACACACACACTCTCACACTTTCTATGTCATGCGTTGTTTTTCAGTTCTCTCTTGGGTGAGTGGAGAGGTGAGGAGGGGGTGGGCGGATGGCGGGATGTCATGCTGGAATGCCATAAATAAAAACATTAGCGGAACCAATACGAGCAGAACAAATAGAGTGAGTGTGTGTGTTGGTGGAAGGGAAGGCGGTGAGTGGTCGGCTTGTGCATTAAAAGCTAAAGTGCGAAGAACCTTTGCGGACTAATGAACGCTGAAAACTTTCAGCAGCTCAGAAAATAAGCAGGCTTGGCCTTTTCTGCTTTGCCTTGATAAATGAAAACAAACCCAAACATGCTTCAGACCAGAGGGAAACAGCAAGCTAAGTTAGCAGGCAAAAGGTTTAGGGTAAGAAGGGATGGAGATTGACTGGAAGTGATGGTTTTCTTGTTTATTTGAAGGCTTAACCATTGTTCAAATCACTTAACTATTATTATTTTTGCTGCAGAAATCAACGAGGAGGCAATATTAAGTGAATTGCTCCCACTGAGCTGAATTCTACCCTAATCCCTCTAGTTTGGAGACAAGCACATGTGCATCCTATTCAACAGCTTAAGAGTAGTAAGTCCTCAAACGTACCTTTTAAAGTGTCCATATCTCTCTACGTTACAGAAGGCTTAAGAGCTGGGGCAGTTATCGCCCGGGGAGCCCCCCTCGTTCAAGAACAAGCAGTAATTACTAATGCAGCTGAGTTGCTCTTAGCATTATCATCCGATTTAGTGAATCTTTTGGAATCATGAGTTCGGTGTCCACACAGCTGTTTGACCCTAAGGCCTGACTCCAGGATCGCTCTGAGGTTTTCATCTCAGCGCTGCAGGTAGAAAACACAGCGAGCTTTTCTCTCCCTCTTATCGAGATGCTGCAGTATTTTCAGGAGATTGTCTGGGCTTTGTGAAGTGTGCAGAAGCAAAATGGAAAAGAAAGGCACATTTGCTGCGGATCTTCTCCTGGACAAATTTCGGGAAGCCTGCACAGTTTGCTTTTAAGCTGATTTTGTTTTGGAAACAAATAAAAGGAGGGAAAGAGAAGTATTCTTTAATCAGTCCAGCATCCTGCATTATATTGTAGTTTTCTTGTACTTAAAGTATTACGAAATCACAAAAGTCAAGCTTTTTAGGAAGTCTGATACATGCAAAACTGTTTCTTTTCCTAAAACTCTTTTTGCTTTTATACCTTTAGAAATCACACGTCAAGCTTGTTATAGTCACACTGCGCTCATACGGCGCTCTTATCGTCTGCAGTGTGGAGCGCTTAGAATAACAGCATGACTGTGGTCATTTACCTGCTTTAACAATATGAAATTTAACACTTCTTTTGTTCTGTTTCTCAGTGGGGTTCTTAGGCTTTTAGACTTTAAGAATATCATGAGTGGGCGACATTAAAGCTCAGTGCAGAGGTTGATCACCTGTTGGATGTTTGAGGTTTTCGTCATTGTTTACGTATTCTGCGTTGTCTGTTTGGACTTTTTTGTGCCAACTTTTATTTAAAACAACATGTCAGTGAAGGTGTCACAGAGCCTTCTATCCACGTTTATTTTCTTACATATGTGCACACACGCACGTTCTAGAAAACATTTTTAAAAAACGTGTTTGTGCAATCCTACTGACAAAACAAAAAAAACTGGAAAATCAAGCAGTTGTCAGATGTATTTTACTGTCTGTTATCAGGGACATTTTAATGAGTATGATATTGTTTAAATAACCATAATTTCCATCAATTCTCATCATCATGATCACTAATTGTCATCGTCGTTCCAGCCTTGGTAAACATTCCAGCTGATTGACATAAAAAGAAAGAAACTATTATGAGGGCGTCTTGTGAAATCCTCCTCCACTAAGTCTCTCACTGGTTCTTACTTCTCCTTTTTTTTCTCTTGTGTTTAATAGCACTTATTGAAGGGTTTTACAGTTGGTGCTCTGCATGGGGCATTGCATTAAAACCCTCTTTAAAACATACACACACACACACACATGCAGAGACACATTCAGCAGTCCATTTGAGCTCATTTGCATGGCGTTTCATTTGGGTTTTTTTTGCCTCAATCGATGGTTCAGGGGGAGAATTTAAAGAAAAACATCTTTGTAATAGCATTTCCTCGTAGTCTCCAGTGCATCATAAAAATAGAAAGTACAACGGCCAGAGCCAGTAAACGAGTGCAGCGCTGCCACCAGAAGATCTGTCCCTCAGGCCTGCAAACGATAGCTGTTGGAGTTAATTACAGTTTACATCATTATATTTACCTAGAGAAGAGAAACGGAAAATAAAACTGTCCTCATTCAGCTCAACGAGATGTGTTTTTCAGTGCATGCTGCTCCACTTGAAGGGGAGTTTTTGTGATTTTTGAAATAAATTTTCCATTTAATGACATAAACACAGGTTCTTTATGAACATACACAGGATAAAACTGCACACCAGTTCTCATCTGCTCTTCCATGTGTTCAAGAAAAGTTTTGAAGACAAATGTTTTTGCACACTTTGTTTTTGTGCACATTTTGTTTTTGCACACATTTTGTTTTTGTGCACATTTTGTTTTTGCGCACATTTTGTTTTTGTGCACATTTTGCTTTTGCACACATTTTGTTTTTGCACACATTTTCTGCATGGAGGTACCTGCCTAACAGTTTAAAATTACTTGTAGTTACAACTTTCCAACCTTGGGCTAGAAAAAGGCCTTTACACAACGTTTAATCAAAGAAAAACAGAAAGTTTTACAGCAGAAAGTCATTTAAAGACATTTTATAACTAAATACTATAGGGGACTCATTTAAGCACAAGCTCATTTTGATAGATTAAAGTGAATTATAGTTAGACACAGGAACATAATGCAGAAGTTAAAGCTGAAACAAAATGAGTGCCCCCTAGTGGCTGGTGTAACTATATAGAGGCCAGTAAAAGCTTCAAGTCCCGCCCCTTTGATGTAATTAAAGGAGATAGTTTTTAGACAAATAATGTAAATGGTACTCAGGTGTTTTTTTGTTGGTTCTTACAGTTCTCACCTTGCTGTTTTGTGTTCAGATATACAGTTTCCAAACACATTTAGTTGTAATTATTTATTTAATGCTTTAAAGGCATACTATGCAGTTTTGGCTTGTCTTTAGCTCCCCCTAGTGTCCGTTTCAAATCACTGTCATAAAAACATTAGCATTGTCTTTGCTCAGAAACACCTAAATCTAACTGTTGAAATGTCTCCTCAGCCTTCATAGCTTTCTACTGGAGCGGTTCATCACTCATTCAAAGAAATCAGCTGTGTTCAAGCAGGGAGAGATTTTTAAAAAAGCAGGAATCATGAGCTAAAAACACTCCGGAGCTAGCATAACAGCTAGCCACATTGGGTTAGCCTAACCCTCGTGAGAAACATGACTTTGTGAGACTTCAGAGCACCAGACCGGAGACTCAGAAGTTGCAAACGTGGTATTCTGGATACAAGCAGCAGATGGGGCTGAGTGACTGTAAAGAGTCATATTAGCATATACTGGCTCAAGGAAAAGATTTTAAAATATGGAAAAGTTACATAGTGTGCCCTTAAGACCACTATATTGGTATGCAGGTGAGTGGGCGGGACTTTCAGCCCGTCATCCTGAGTGTTCAGACTCTGGCTTCAAAAACACAACATGGCAGCAGCTGTTAAAGAGACGCGTTTCACAGTTTAAACACATAAGAGAGTATGTTGACCTGACTTCTAGATGAGTACTCTTGTTGTTCACGAGCAGAGTTAAAGAACTGCTCGGGGTATTTAGTAGTGTTAAAATCCATGTTCTCAAATCCTGAGAAATTAGAGCTTAAATTGAATCTTAAATTTTCAGAAGTCAGAATTATGTCAAATAAAATTAGGCTAAAAGTGGTGATGCAGAGTTTTGGTTGGGTAGCTGAGTGTGTGTGAGTAGTTTTAGTGTGAGAACATAAAACCTAAATTGCCATGTCTGTTTACTGTAGAGAAAAAAAGTAATATTGGGGACATTTCTGTCGTTTCTCTGCTGGAAAATATTTGGACGAGCTCGATGTGTTCATCAAATTTCAGCTTGAAGTCGAAACAACACCTTCAGATTTTAGATAAATACCAGTTGTAAGAAATAAGGTGCAAAATCCACACCATCTACATGAATAGTCGTGGAGCCCTCCTCAGTAGAAATGACTGATGCTCCATCTGTGGTGCCCTTACAGCCATAAAAAGTGGCATTCAAACAAAGCATTAGCATAATTTCCAGAAACAAAAAGAGGCCCCCAGTAAGACTGCAGACAGCTGATCTGCAATTCTGTGTTTTTCTTGCACAAATAAACCTGTTAGGTTTTTAAAAGATGTAGCTGGTTGGTGTAAAAGTCTAAAGAAGACTCTGTTTTTGTTGTGTGCAGCTGTAAAGAGAGTTCTACCCCTGACAGTGCTCAGTAGCTGTATTTGTGCTTGTGTTTCAGGCTCTAGTTAGCTGGCTAGCCATCTGCTGCAGAGCCTTCAGCCATACGATGCCTCTGACTGAGACAGAAATATAGACACTTGATGTGAAAAAGAGAACGAGAGAGAAGTCGCTCCTTTTTCCTGGACCCCATAGGAAGCTGCAGCTATTGGCTCCTCCCTGTCTAGACCGAGAAGCACACACACACACACACACACTCTCTCTATGCCTTCTACCATAGCAACTTTGATTAATTCCCAGAGTGCAGTGAGAGGAGACAACATCAGCACCGTGGTCAGGGGAGAAGGCCTGCAGTCTGCTGGATGTGACAGCTCCCTGCTTCACACTGATGCCTTATATCCTGCCAGCGCACCCATGTGTGTGTGTGGGTTTGTAGTGGAAGTGAGGAGTAGGACAGTGTGTGTGTGAGAGAGGAGCCTCATCTGTCCCCTCGGTCACATCAGTGCTCAAGCATGTCTTGCTGTGACAGCCCAGCAGCCTGTGTTCCTGTCACACACACACAAACACAGAAGCACTAAACGAGGGTGCAGGCAGGCGCCAACACCAGCGAGGTGAAGGGTCACGAGCGACTGCCTCTCCAATGTTGTGTGAAATGTGTAGACGACCCATTATGTGTGTAAATGTGACTGTATATGTGTGTGTGTCTTGAGCTGGGCGGGGGGGCATCTCAAAGTAACTGGTTATTATCACCTCAATATTTTTCTTATTATGACAATTACATGCTCCAGGAGCGAATTAAGCGATAAAGGACGCCAAGCGGGAGTGGTTGACAGCTATTTGGAGACTCAATGCACAGAGCAATTTGCAGCCCCGAGCCTAACAAATTGGATTTGGGCCACTTTGGATGGGGGCCCCAGATTGTTGGGTGTTTGGATCCTGAGATCTGCAGCTAGCTGGTTAGCTGGCTTTGGATCTTTAGCAGACTGTTAGGAACAATGCTCAGTTTCCAGTTGTAAATGTATGTGTTTGCATCACAATTTACGGTTTGTGGGGTCTTTGCAAATTAAAGCCTATGTCGCTAAGCTTTTCCACCTCTGCATGTTAAATAGTGCTGCTACTTTTTTTGTCTTGGGCCACACAGCTGTGCTCAAGTGTGTGTATAATCCAAATGAGCCTAACAGCCTCTAAACGAATTACTGGTACACATTTTGCCACCCCTAAACTGCCACCGGAAAAGCTGGCACCGGCACCCAATTAGGTGCAATGCAATTATTCTGAACCATTCACACAATTAGCCCGTAGGTTAACAACCAGGGCGTACATCCGGCTGGCGCCCAGCGCTTTGGAAAAGCCATGGTTACACTGACTCTCCTGGTAACCCCTCCATGTCAAATGGCACGCACCCGAAGCTGCCGGTGGGGTGGAAAAATAACATCCAGTCTTATTGGTGGAGGCAGCGGGTGACATCACTCAGCTCAGAGCAATGGGTGACTTGATTGGCTGAGGCAGAGCGTGGTACCATGGGTGAGGAAGAGAAGCAGAGAGGAAAGAAAGCGAGTGTGCTCAGTGGAGCGAAGGTAGATAATGCCAGGCGACAGACTGGCAGGCTGGCAGAGCGGGTGGGCACTCACAGCAGCATGATGGAAAACAAAGGCTTTATGTGTCACAGTCGAGATCGCATTAACCAAAACAAGCAGGCGTGGACAGACTGCCACACTGACTTGGTTGTCTGTTCCACCAGCTAAGCCAGGCGCACTGAATAGAAAAGAAATGGAGGACGCCTGTCTCCTTATTTATGTGATATTGCATTACGCTGGTGAAAACTGACGGGATATCAGAGCTGTCAGAGTTTGGGCTGATGTCTGTTCAGGCGATGCGTGTGTGTTTAGAATAAATCCTTAAGTGAATGTTCATATTTAAATTGAAAGTCAAAATTCACTGAAACACGAGAAATGTTCACGTGGGCTGGAGCCATTTTTAAAAGGGAAGTTCTGAGCTGATGAGGAAACATACTGAACTGTTAAATACCTTTGAATGACCTCGATTTGAAGAAATCTGACTAGACCAACTGCATTATTAAAGCTTTTTTTCATGCAAGCACAATTTTATAAACTTTTACAATGACATTGGTCTTGCATCACAGTTACGGTATTATTCCTGCAGGAATATTATAATATTTCTATTAGATGTGCCCCACATGCTGCACCAGAAGCTGCAGCTGCAGCTACTTGTGTTTGAAAAAAAAAAAGCTAATTTGCTAAGAATGCTAAACTGGCTGCAATATAACTGTTTATCAAATATTTGCATGAACCCTTATGAAATTTTGAGAATAAGATGGTAGTAATTTCACATTTATAAAAATATTACCAAATCAATCATATGAGATCAGACAATTCCTGTAATTATAGGATGTTTAGACTTGTCTGTAAAACTTTAGAAGTGTAAAGTGTTATATGTGTAATTCCTGAAGTTTTTCCTAACAGTGTGACTCACACACACATTCTGCTCTTTATTCCTAGTGAAACTATGATCATGGATCAACTTTCTATTCATTATTTTTTTAAACATGTAGAGATAAAGCACAGTTGGACTCTATAAATATGTTGATACGCTGATTTAATGAGATGTTTAATTTAGAGAGTTTTTATGGGGCCTGTTTACTTTATCAAATGTTGGAGCTGATCAAGATACCTCTACTTTTCTATACCAAAGTGTGACAGTTCAAGAATTCAAACTATTCATTTTAAACAGCTTATCTAAGGTGGGGGCAACAGGTCCATGAGGGAAACCCAGACATCCTTCTGCCCCAGTGACGCTCTCCTTTTCCTGCTGGGGGTCCCAAGCCAGAGAGGATTTATTATCTCTCCACTGAGTTCTGGGTCTGCCCTGGACTCTCCTCCCATTGGGACATGCCCCAAAAAACCTCAAAGAAGGGCCTACCATCACTCATTAGAGGCAAAGCCTCACTCCCAATGAGTTAAAATATGATCATATTTCCCATCATATATACGTAGATCCGGGTTCCTGTCCATGTTTTACTAATGTGCTCTCTGAGATACAGCCAGTCTTATCTGTAGTGACAGTGATGTCTGCTCAGGGCTCAGGTGGATCAGGACCGGAGAGTCAACAGGCCTGGTATAACAGGTAGGATCAGCTGGCATACACCCACAACCAGCCAGAAAACCGGGGTCATTCATAGGTCACTTCTCTCCGTAGTCACGTACAGCTGAGCCGTGGCCGCCGCTCTGTGAATGTGTGCCGTGTGGTCGGCGGGCAGCCTTCAGGTTTTATATCATCACTTTCACATCTGGTCTGCTCTTTACTTCCATCGCTGTCGTCTCATTTCCTCCAGCGTTCCACGCTTTTATGCAGTCAGCGGTCTGTCAGCAATATTATTGGGAATTCCCTGGAATCATTTTCAGAAGGGGGACTACCTACTAAGTACACACACACACACACTCACACACACATAAATACGCTGTTCTCGGCTCACCACAGGGAATGGAAACTGTAATATAAACTCACCCTTGGTCTGAATGAAAGCCCATTACAATTTATTTTTACCACAGCAGCCAGTGTAGTGGCTTTTTCTGTGGGAGGTTTGGGTTTTTCTGTCGTGTTTACCAGTGTCACTAAAACTATAAAGATGTTTTCTCAAGGATGAATGGTCCATAGAAGAGTCGGCTCTTATTCCTGCACATTTAGAGAAAACCTTTTTATCTTTTTGATACTTCTAAAAGCACAGGGATCATGTTTAATGTTTTTGAATAATATTTGCAGTTTTGCAGCTTTATTATGACATAATGTGCTCTGGGAGAATTATTCGCTTGCTTGAGCTTACATTTAAATTTGCCACCTGCTGCTTGTCAGCTCTCATCAAATGCTTGGATGAGTCTCATAAATACTCACTGTAAGTCTCTTCTTCTGTTCCAGGATCTGTCTGGCTCGATTGATGACCTCCCCACTGGGACAGAGGCTGGTCTGGGGCCAGCCGTCGGCGCTGGCGGATCCTCCAATAGCAGCAGTAGCAGCAGTAGCCAAGGGGAGCAGGGAGGCACCGGTAACCAGGGACAGTCCCCCTTTTCTCCTCATGCCTCCCCTCACCTCCCCAGCCAGAGGAGCGGGCCCTCCCCCTCCTCTGTGGGCTCACCGGCCGGCTCAACTCAGTCCCAGCAGTCCAGATCGGGCTCAGGACCCATCTCTCCTGCCAACAGCTCTGCTCCAGGTAGGGTTCCCATTAAAGCCTCGAGAAACGTGTTCACATAAACATTTAACCCAGAGGATGATTCAGATCAGTGTAAAGCTGCTACTGAAACCAGACACTAGACTGAATTTAAAACTTTTGCTGCCTTTTTAGGTTTTCGGGGAAACAAATTGTTTTACAGCTCTAATGCAAATTTCTTAGTGCTACCAAACAGGAGACTGCTGCTGGAAAGCAAATGAGAAAACAGCCATAACCTCCTCCAGTCAGTAAAGTCGTGTAAGATGTATTAGTTGTGACAGATGATGGAAGAATACCTGCTGAGGCATCTTCAAACCAACCCAGTTCCCATTCAGGAATACAGAGAGCTATTATTCTTGGTTTCCAACCAGATTGTTTAATGATGAATCCTGATGTTAAATGGTATTTGGATCTCCTTAAATCCTGAGTGATTTCTGTCCTTGTTGGTTCTGAAGGTTTGTTTCCACAAAATACCACACATGTGTAGCTCCTCAGTACTAAGTTTGTCTTTTTATGTTTGCTTTGGTGTTTCTTTCTGAGGTTTTCATATTTGCATGATTATTTCTTGTAGAGTTGAGGATTTATATTGTTTTTTTCTCAACTCCCCATCAGTCAGCTCCTTGGACGCCTGTCCATCAGTTAATGCTGCTTCTCATATAAATAGTTCTTTTTCTAAAAAACTCCAGGTAATTTTAACAACTGAGATTTTCTACTGCATTTTCACCTTTTTGGTAAGATTTTTAAAACACTTTCTTTGGTGCCTCTATGGACAAGAAATAGAGATTTTTTTAGATAAGATGATTTCGCCCATGTCCATTATTATTTAAAAACAAAGGATGAAGCTGCTTCTGCTGGTTTTTCAAAGTTTGACTGACTTCATCCTGATCCTGTCATCATTAAACTTAATATCACATAAATACTAATAGAGAGAAATTTGTAAAATATATCAAATAAGATATGAGTTTTAGGAGAACTCTGAGCCAAGCTGAGAATGTTCTTTCTCTGTCTTTTGATATGTTGTTAAAGTGAACGTTTGCACCACTGCAGCATGATGGAAGTTTTTCCAGTATTTTTATTCAAAAGATGTAGTAAAATGTACTTTAGAGTTGGAGAAACAACTAAATAATTGCGGGACAGACGGACCACCGCTTCCCAGTCAGATTCGGCTGTTGTCCATCTCTGTTTCTCCTACATCGTGTTCTGATTTACCTGAAATCATTTGAGCTTCGATTTATGTTAGTTTAGTTTTCCTGCCAGCTATTTTTCTTTATTATTAAACCACTGCAATCTGGGTCCATAAAAACTCAACAGAACAGGTATTTGTATTGTAAATGTAAACATAACATCAGGAAAAAGCGCTTTAATTAGTGTCTTCATTTAGGATGAAATGCACAAAGGTGGGAACATCTTTGTTCAATCTATTCACTTCTTGTCAGCAGCTTTAATTCACAGCATCTAGATTCATTTCTATTCTGTCAGTTTGCACAAAAGATGAGAAGGAACTGCAACAGAAGACCAAGCGATATCCATTCTGCATATCTAGACTTTGATATTTCTGGTCCATTTAAATTTTTAATTCAGACAGCTAAAGAATTTTGCTTGCATAACTCGGAGCACTTTGTGGAACACGTCTTATTTTGTTTCCTTCACACAGTTTTCTCCTCTTTTTTTTTTTTTTTTTTTTTTTTT
>SSNR01000090.1:370587-435686 GCA_006937965.1 Callopanchax toddi | reverse complement strand
TTTTTTTTTTTTTTTTTTTTTTTGTAGCTGCGTTGTAGAGATTTAAGTCTTTGATCGCTGGGTTGTAGAAACAACTCCTTACTTTGCAGGTTGATAGTTTTCAATCTTCCAACTATCTGTGGATCAAAATATTTATTTCTAAATGCCACTTCTTCTCCACTCTGAGTTGATTTATGTAAAATATGTCAGGAAAAAAAGTAACAGGACAGTCTAACAATGCACAATGTGTCTGCCTCCTGAGGCTATAGCAGAGCATTTAGATAAACACTAGGCATCATAAATAAACAGAGATTTGATTTGCCTGCAACAATCTTGCAAGTGTGTGTGTAGGTGTGTGCATGTGTGTGTGGTCTGCATGTCATCTTGGCAGCACTGTTTCTGAGTGAGTGGCTGACCAGCCCATCAGAATGTCTCAGACCTGCCAGTCACTCCGACAAGGAGGGGCAAAGTGTCTGAGTGAGATCCCAACTCCAACACCTCCTCCTCCTCCTCCTCACCCCTCCTGCTCCTCTCCCTCTTCTCTCCTCAGCCTCTTACCAGAGTGATTGACGCTAATGAAAAACTGGGACAGTGGTTTTTCAGGCGCTCGTGCCAGGAATCATGACAAGAATCCAGAATGAGGCGGCAAAGACGGGAAGCGAAACCGATCGCTGGGACGTGATTAATAAGAAAATATTTAAAAATATTCCCCATGCCAAATAAATGGTGATAAAGCATGGAGCAGTGAGTAACATCTGGCATGTTTTAGCGGCTGTACTACAATCAGTTTGAATTAGATCAAGGAGCAGCCAGCTTTGGAGAGACACAGGAGAACTAATGTGGTTAGCGTACATCTGATTACTAACGCCCCGCTTTGCAACACTTCATCACAAGTTAGGACACATTTACTTGGGTGTGAGTCAGTGAGGAGAGGCTAAGATTTGTTTTGTTCATAAGCTGCTTTTCAAACAAGTCGTGTCTCGTGATCTCAAATCAGACAAAGTAATAAGCTATTTCATTTGTGCGAAGACCTCATCTGCGGTGGTTTGAGCTCCAGTCAAGAAAAAGTCAAAACACTACACTTCTTGTAGCTCTTCGTGCTGCTTCATTTAGCCCTGCTGTCAGTGGGGAAATTACAATCAGGCTTTAATTCTGCTCCTCCACTGCTGTCAAAGTCTGTTGTTTTCACTGACATTTTAGCTTTTTATATTTATTTTTCCCCCCACAATCGTATTAAATATCCTTTAATACAAGTAAAGATGATCAGTTTTGTTTTTAAATGTCTGCAGGTTCTGCACAAGCATCTACCGTTATAACTGATAAATTATGCAAAAAGATAAATAGGGAAGGTTTAGAGGTGAAAGGGGGATTAGGATTTGAATATACGTGAAGGAATGTGGTTCCGAGGCTCCATATGGATATGTTTGTGTGTTTTTGTGTGTGTGTGTGTGTGTGTGTGTGTGTGTGTGTGTGTGTGTGTGTGTGTGTGTGTGTGTGTGTGTGTGTGTGTGTGTGTGTGTGTGTGTGTGTGTGTGTGTGTGTGTGTGTGTGTGTGTGTGTGAGAGAGAGAGAGAGTTACACTTTAAGAGTGTTAAAGAGGGGTATGCTGACAGATTGCCAGCCTATCATACACCCATTCACTTGCACAAATCTATCTTGTCGGAGCTCCGCAGCAAGCCTGTGATTCCCTCGTCTCCTTGCTTCTCCTCCTCTTCCTCCCCTCTCCCTCCCTCCCTCCCTCCTCCTGTCTGTCTCTCCATGAAGCAAATCCAATACACTGTAACATTATCCGGGCCTCGCCTTGCTATTTGGATTCTCTCCCGGAGCCAAAAAGGCACACACAGGGCCAAATTGATTTTCCTGTTGAGCTAGATTTGTGACAGTCGAGCAGAAATCACATTGCTCAACCGCCAACGTCCCCCTCCTCTTCCTCCGTCTCAAAAGCACACACACACACACACCTTCTTCCTCTCGATGTCTCTCAAGTAATTCAGAGCATCCCCAGAATATTTTCCTTCTACTCCAAGACATTGGAGAGATATTGTCTTTTATTTAGATGATGTGCTGGAATGTGTTCAATCCTCCATCAGTTTCAGTCAGCTGGTCAGAAAAAGGTCCCTCGTAAGGGGTTTGATCACTTTTTTAGTTAATATCAGAATCTGCAGGACTGCTGAAAATGTGCTCATGTTTGGAGCTCTAAAGTTCTGTATTTTCCTCCATGTTTCCAGTTGGAGATAACGGTGTTTGCTGCTCGGTTCGAGTGTGTACACGCTCAGGTTTGACAAGTTGTCTCCAGGTACAGCCTGTCAGCGCAGCATCACTTTCTGTCAGCTTTAGTAGAACTGTCAGTTCCCCAAAAATGAGTCGAAGACGTATCCATTACCGGGCTGAATCTGATACATATTACATCAAACTTCACACAAAGACACAGCGCCGAAACTCAGCTGTCTTCAGCTCAGAGGCTTGTTACTGATAACACGAAGATAGGACTCTACAGGAGGAAATCCTCCAGCAAATTCCACCTCTACAAACATTTTTTAAATGAGATTGTTTTTATCTGAAATCCCAGAAATTTGTATTTTCTTATTTTCTCTCAAACTCATCTCAGTCATCAGCATTCAGTCTTGTGGTTCTTCCACCTTTAGGAGGTGTTACATCAGTAAAACATGAGGCCCCCTCCTCTGTTTGTCCACTTAACATGAATTGCTTCAAACTGTTTGCCTTCTCTGTATAAAACGTGAAATTTTATAACATGTTAATAAAATACACGCATTTTGGTCACAATTGGCGGTAAATGAAAAAAACTCCCATAATAGACAAACGACTCGGTGTTCTCTAGGCCTAAAACTCCCATCAAGAACAGGACGTTTCAGATGAGAGGTGAGACATCTTCAAGAGACAAAGTCAAGAAATGAATCCAATATCTCACTGCGCTGAAACTGTTGGTGACAAATTACAAACAGCATTCACGAGAGAGTTGCCAAAATGTCTCCAAATAAGGGTTTTTGGTTTCCTCACGTGAGTTATAGTGTCTCACTCTCAAGACGCTGGAAGTCTGAACGTGTAAAAGTTTACAGAGCAAGTTTTCTGTAAAATGTCACAAACTCTGTTTCTGTTTTCTGGATTTTCCCACTGAAGGACAGTAAAGGTTCTACATTTTTTGCGAGCATCTCAGTTTAGCTTCTGTGAATCAAAAAGAAACAGGAGTAATATGAGGCAACTTAAAGAGGAGCTGATGACGAAAGAAACCAAGTTGTGACTGAGTGGAGACAAAAAAGAGAGCATGATGAAATCCTAAAGAAAACTGAGGTGAAATTACAAACAATAAAGACACTTTGTGGCTGAAGTGCGCACATACAGTATATGTGTGTATTTGCACAAATGTCAGACACTTTTTTTTTTTTGCAATTTTATATCAACAAGTCCCAGCTCAGTGAGAAACCAGCCAGGTACTTGATTGTGATTTACACCAACATATTGCTTTGTGTAATAATTTTGTTCATAAATCTTTAGTTTTTATACGTCTTATAAATGATGCTCTATATAAATCACTATAATTATCAACATGGAAGGCACTTTCAGGATCTCTTTTTGATTTTAAAGCAGTGAAAGTTGTAAAATCACCCAAAGATCATCACAACGGTTTAGATTTTCTAACTGAATGTGACTAAAATTAGGAAAAGGAAATCACCATCTCATTCCCTTCAAGCAACTTTTGTTTAATAAAAGCTGCACACAGTTTAAACACAGTAGGACATAAGTGAATGCCTGGATGCTATGGTTACCGTGGCGATCAGTTTGTCTTTAGACTCCCTAACTGATTCTGAGTCAACTAGACTGAAACTGTGCTTATTTTTCAGATCTGTGTTTGTATTTGGTGACATTTCCATTTTTTTTGTGTGTGTGTGTGTGTTGACACATTTGTGCCTGTGTGCCTGCCTGCCTTTGAAAACCAAACTGCAATATTTTTCCACATTGTGCAGCCACTAATTTCCACAGAGGACGTCCTCGCTCCTCCACAGCCCGGCTCACTCCGTCTGCTGCAGAACATCACACATACTCGTCTCTATTCTTTCTCTTTTTCTCATCCGTTGTCTCTTTCACATCGAAGTCCTTGGAGGTCCAGCTAGCGTTGCCTTCCTCCTCTATCCTCCTCCTCGATTCTCTTCTCCTGCATTCATTTCTCACCTCCCCTCCCAAGTTTTTATTTTCTTCTAATAAGGTGAGTGGAGCTTGCGGGCGAGCGCTCTGGAGAGTTTAAGCTGTTTATCCGCGCTTCGCATCAAGAGCTTCCGGGGCCCCGGAAAAGGATAGAGAGGTCAGAGCAAGTTTAAGAGAGAAAATGGAAGAAGAGAAGGAGGGGGAGGCTGGACCTGTCCGTTTCAGTAGCTGAAGGGTGCTTCCTCATACCAGCCTCCTCCAAACAGCATTAAATTTATTCTCCTTTACATCTTCCTCCAGCCTAGCCTTTGGATTGCAATCAGTTTTTATTTATGGTAATGAGCAACAAAAAGCAAATGCAGTTCATTTTTTTCACCCTGGGGTCAAAGGTCGCAGCACAGATCAGGAGCTGGACCGCCTTAAAGAAGGTCGCTCTGAGAGCGATGTCAGCAAACGACTTCCTCGACGACAGAAAAAACACTTCTCTGTGAAGGAAACCGCCACAGGGACGAAAACTTGAGTTCTTCTTCTGCTTCTGGTGAAAGTTACAGGAGAGCAACAGCAGAGGGTGGGGATGAGTTCTACAGTGTGTGTTTTCAGCGTTGGGTGTGTGGAACATGGCGAGTTTCCTTGTCACACCACTCCCTAAGAGGCTGTGTGGTGGGAACACTGCCGCTGGCTGTCCCCGTCCCTCTCTCCTTCTCTCATTATTTTTAACGTGGCTTTCTTTCTCCTATGTTCCCTCTTGTGTCTCACATTCCCTCGTCCCCACCCTCCCGTCCCTATCGCTGTTTGTCTCTGCTTTATTCGCTCAGAGCGTTGCTCTGGTGCAGGCCTCCCACCGAGGAACAAGGCAGAATTTTCCATCCACATCTCTGCCTCTGCGCCTCCCTCTCATTTCTTCTCATCTCTCCTCCAGCTCTTTTTCCTTGTGTCCTCTTTTTTTATGTCTTCTCCCTCCCAACCACACATCACCACCCACGCCACTATCCTCCCAACTTTATTCCCCCCTTTTTCCCTGCATTCCTCTTTCTCTTGATAGCAGTTTGAAGTGAAATAGCTTTATATTTACAAAGCACACCATCGGCTAAAACAGGCGGGGGAAAAGGCACAAGCTTGCTGTGTTAGCCGTTTAGAGAAATCCCATTCTCCCTCTGTCCGACTGGAAAACCCTAACCGGAGCACAGTGTGCAATTATTTTCCCTCCCCAACACCTATTTCCATGCTTTCTCTCGCTCCATCGCTCCCTCTCCCTCTGTTTTTAGCTTAAGCTGCACTTTTTCTTTACTTACAGTTGCTACTCAGCGTTGGAAGTAATGAGGATCTTGGGAGAGCGCTTGTTTTGCGAGCCACTGCAGGCCCATGTTCCTCCCCCACAGGGAGAGTTAACTGGCATTAGCCCCCGGCTTGGAGAAGCATTCACTCGCACCCATTGAGATCTAAACCACCGTTATTGGAGCCCGCTGTTTATCTGCCTCTTCCCCCTAAAGACACGGCAAATAGGGGGTATTACCTCGGCGTGTGTGTTTGTTGGGTGGTGCAGGTGTGTGCGCATTTATAGCCTGAGGGTTGTATTATGAGATGGTGCTGAAGCAGCCTTTTCTCTTCTCGTCTATGCCAGTCTATTAGTGCTCACCACACTTACCTCACTTATCCAAAATGGCCCTCAATGCTTCAGGGGGTCTGTTTGTGAGAAATACTTTCAAAAGTGTGTGTGTAGACAAGCAAGCAAGGTCTTCACCTCCTCTATTTGTGCTTCTATATTTTTGCATGTACACACCTGAAAGCTGATGCACCTGCTTTTATTTATTATCAATTATTAAGTCTTGCCATTGAATATTTGGCTGATCTTCTTCATCGTCACACACACACACACACACACAAACCTAAGCACAGTAGGTCTGAAGTTTGACATTCGCAGATTCCTGAAACAAAACAGGACTATGGCCCTAAGTGCTCTCCATCTGGTTTGAACTTCACCGTTTATGTTTGGAATCGTGATGAAAAAGCAGGTTTCAAAGATCAGACTCCCTCTCTTCAAAGGAGACTCAGGGTCGCCGCCACAGCGAATGTGGAAGAAGAATTAAAAGTGTGGATTTTTTAGTGAAGAGCAACAAACTCCCATTACTTTAATCCCTGCTGCCTTGCATCAAGAGGAAAGAGTCGAAAACGGATGTTTGCTAAGTGGTTTTTAACAATGAGGGAAATGACAGTGATTTGACTCTTTAGCTGCATTCATAAAAGCATCATCCTTCTCTTATGGTTCTCCTGCAGCATGGCTCGGCTTTTTAGGCCTTCATCAGCAGGACAGCATGTTAGTGTTAAGGACAAACCTATACATGAAAAAATCTAAAAGGAGGGAAAAAAGTTTATTACAAATAAATTCAAATTAAGAGCACAGCATCTTCAGGTCCCCAATGTTTTAAAGTCATTATATATAGATGCGGCTGGTGGAGCTGGTCTGGAATCAGACTCAGTTGTGAATATTTTAGTTACGTAAACAAACACTGTTTTTAAAGGTGTAAATTGTGGACAGGAAATGAAAATTCAGTGTGATGCAGGACAATGAGACATTGCCTCACCACTGATTGTTACATGTGCTAATTATAATCAAACACCTTTGGGAACGCTGGCATTGTCAGAAAAACACAGCTGCATTTCTTAACATTAAAATGAGAACAAGTGCACACTTTCACAATTAAATCAAACAAAAATTGACTAAATATACATACATTAAAATGTTTCAATTAAAAGCAAAAGAAAAGTTGTTGTTTAAAAGCTCTTAAATGAATGCAAAATAATTAATACATTACATAAAGTACATTACTTTCTGTGGTTTTACATTAGCTGTGCAGTAATCTCTTTGCTGGACCTGAGGAAAAGAACAGCTGTTCAGAATGTCCACTCCTTCACTATGTAGGACACTATGTAGTGAGTCAGACATTTCCTAGTGGTTTCGTTTCACTCTCTATCTGGGGCCCTGGAAACTCATAACATGGTACAATAAAAGTAGTGTACATACATTGTGAGGAAATAGACCATAATGCATTGCAACCTGACCGGGCAGAGCATGCTAACAATAACAACTGAATATAGAGCGATTTTCTGACTCACAAATGCCAGTTTTCTAGACGTCTGAGCTATAAAACGTCTCGTCTCCTGTTCTGTCCAAGCTGCAGGACTGGTGAAGAAGAGTGCAGTTTGTTTAAAATGATTGTTGTTCAACAGAAAAGATGGTCAAAATAAAGAAAAGTGAACCATTGTAACGTGGTGCAGCTGAATTTGAAGGATTTACACAGATTTCAGCTGTAAAAACAGCAGTTTTACACAGAAATATTTAATAGCTTGTTCTGGGTGATATTAATTTCTAATGTTTGAATGTTGAAGGTTGTGCCACAGCTGGTCCATGCTTGTGTCAGTGAATTTGTTTAAATGAGGAAGTGTAATCAAATATAACATCAGTGTAATGGAGACTAATGATAGTAATTACATTTCCCATCAAAACCAGCAAAATGATGCCGTCCATCAGCTCAGATTCAGGTGTTTTACTTTGGTGAATCCGGCCCTTATGTACATGTATTTATGTACCATCGAGCCGACACTGTTACCGATTCAAGTGGTGTTGGAAATGCAAAAGCTGTTCCCTATCCCGGCTCTGGGGAGACCTAAGCTCAACCCAGTTGGTCAAAAGAGATACCAAACAAAAGGGCAGAACCATTTTAACATGGTAGCATTGAGATTTAAAACACCTAGACGAGTCGACAAGACGTTGTTTACAAAATTACACAAAACATCTGCCGCCTGTTAAGGGGTTTAAAATGTCTGTCTGTCTGCAGAAATAATGAGACAACCCCTAAAAGATCAACTGTCTCCCTACACTGTGATCCTTAACATGCCTGCATTGGTTTTCTTTTAATAATTTAATGCACTTATATGTAGTCAGTAAATCCATAACATTTTTTTAAAGAGAGTGACGGAAGGTGAGACCTGATTTACCATTAAACATCACAGCCAGTTTCACAACTTAAGTTTCTTACATGTTAATATCTGCAATTTATCATTAACAAACTACATCGTAATTAATTATGTTCTCAAGTTTATCAGGCCTCTAATTAACTTTTGTTAATTGTAGTGTTATAAATAGCTGCAGTCATTAATATTAATATTAGTTGTCTTGCCTGTAAGGATGGCTGCTCCAGTGTTGATTGAGGGCTTTGCTTTTCTTGTAGTTTTTGCTTCAGTCAAGAGAAAAAATTTAAATTAAAAGCTGTCTTTTTTTTTTTTTTTTACTAAAACCTTTTTTTCTTTTACCATAAATTGTCCATTTGTGGCTGAATGTGAGAGTCAATGTGACTTTACTGGGAAAATCCTGCAAAAATCAGAATTAATTATAATAAAACCATTAACACTCATAGCTTTAATAATCAAACCAAAAGATTTATAAGGATGTGTTTATTCATTTCGGTTACAGTTTTAGCTGTCTGTCTGTGTGAACAGTTTTGAGTCTGTCTCAACATTGAAAGTACTTTTGTGATATTTATTTGTTTTACATTTTTATACATAGCTAGTAAAGACATTTTCCTGCAGGCAGAGAGAGCTACCTGCTGACATTTACCTCTCTCCTCTCTCAGCAGCTCACGCTGAAGGACTGCACGTCAAAAGATCCAGCTTATGAATTATTAATGGCGTGGATTAAAAGTGCCAGGACTCACTGTGGAGCTTGTTTGTTTTTATTTGGACGTAATTATTTAATGGCACCTTGTTAAAAATTATAAAGAGGAGAGGATAAAGGAGGAAAAGAGGGGAACACAGGAGAAAGGGCTTTGTTTGCACAGTAATTGGTTGTGCAATTATAACAAAGTGTGCAAAGTTTACCCACTCGCCAGAGAGAAGGATTGAGGATTACTTGTCCTCAGTTAGATCAATACATCTGTTTTTCAGTTTTATTTTCTCAGATAGGTCTTCTGTTTCTTTATCCTTGTTTTTCTGTCTTGCTGGACTTTTTTCTGTCTCCTATGAACAGACATGCTGATTCTTTGCAGTAATTTCCTCTCTGATGGCAGTCTATAAGAATATGTGCTGGAATTAGTGGAGATAGAGGGCACTGTTCCCTGAATGTACCCACGTGCGCGCGCACACACATGCAGACACACACACACAAATGGTGCAAGCTCCTGTCACTCTGACTTTGCCATCCAAGCAAACAGAGTCTGACAGCAGAACGGGTGCCTGGCATATATTGCTACAAACACACACACACACGTGTGCACACACACACACAGGCTAGCTTTTATTGTAGGGTCGATTTCTATAGTTAAAGGGTTCAGATAACTGCTGCTGGCGTTGTTCATCTCAACTTTTCCCCAGTCCGATCTTGGACTGCAGTAAAGCTTGTCCCTCTGGCAACAAGTGGCTATGACCCTTCACTTAAGGGTTCTTCAGTCAGACACACAAACACACACATGCTGTATAACATTACAGCATATATCAGTATACACACTGTTTTAACCTTGTGTATCCAAAAAAAATCACATATCTCAATAATGACAACAGATTTGGATAGTCATCTAAACTTGGATCTTCTACCAAACATTAAGGGTTGCGTTCAGCATCTTAGCTGTTTTCTAGCTCTGCACCTTTCAGGACAGACATCTCTGAGTTTTTTCCTGGGATCTGCTGAAGCTGCTGTCTCAGTTTGAACGTGACTAACCAGGTGGTTCATTAGCCCAATATTCTCTCTCATCCTTTAGCATTTTTGATATTCTTCTCTGTTCCTCCTTCTAGATGCCAGTGTGACTTTGCAATACATCTATTACTACCTTTTTCTGTAGTTAACAATGTCCAGTTGGTAAGCCATCTGTTGACCAATCAGGATCCAAAAAAGGTTTAAGCTTTGTCAATTCTGTTTATAGTAAAGGAGAGAGAATCTTATAAACTGTGCTTATCTTCCTCTGTCTGTGACACACCTCCTTCCTGCCCCCTTGAGGAGGTGTTCGCTCCACTGTATTCAACTGCTACTAACAGCTACTCGGATGAGCAGCGAAACGTCTTCAAAGAACCAAATAAGTCCAGTTGCCTTTATTTAAAACCCTTTTTTGGATTATCATGACCTGGATGACTGAGAACCTTCACTGGCATACAGACCAATCAGGATCTTAGCCAAGTCCTTCTCCGCCATCTTTGGAGGCATCTCTGTCAGCAGAGGTGTAATGGTACACTCCTCTGTTCCCTGTGTAATGGCGCTCCATGTCTGCTGTAACTTTCTGGATCTTCCCTGCTTTTAGTATTGGGTTGTTTCAGGAGCATCTTTGCACATCTGTAAAAAATAACTTTCTTGCCTTTACCGTGTCATTCTGACCTCAGTCTAGCCTTCTTTCATCACTGGTTACATTTTCTCTATCAGCCACTTCTTCGAACTGTTGGTGGTACAAGCCTTGTGAACCTGGTCTATCCTCTTCTGGAACTCAGCAGCTCATTATTTGGTGCCATCTTTAGTTTCCTGATTTATGCTTGGGTCTTTTATTCTGTAGAGTGATTCTGTCGCTCACGAGTCCTAAACTTCCCTCCTTCCTCCCAGCCTGAGTCTCATGGTGTTGGGACTGAAACCCTCCATACATTGTGAGGAGCTTTCTTGTCTTTATATCCATAGTCCCGTCTTCTGCTCTGGTCAGGCTTTTGTATGAGTTTGGTTTTTGTTAACTAAAGGTGTTAGTAGCTCAGAATTATACAGCTGGTTTTGTGTTGGAATGGATACCATTCAGCCCCATTTATGCCAGCTGAATGACATTTCCAGCTCACAAAAGCAAATGTTGTATAAAGCCATTTTTATTAATACCTTTTTTTATACTTTGATCTTATTCCTTTAGTTTTAAATGCTAAGCTAAATGCAGTGGAGTATTATTTTTACTTAGGCGCTGCATTAGAATAATTTTCTTCCCTGTTTGTGCAGTTGCACATAAAAGCACGTAGCCGGTGTTTCTTGTACTATCTCATAGTTGCTTCAGCGTTTGCATACTAATATTTCCTATTCTCTCCCGCAACATGGTGACAGACTAACTAATCGAATATTCTCTCTTTGAAGCGGCGCCGCTGGAGCTATTCAAGTGTGAGGCGGGGGGTCTCTGTGCACGTATGTGTGCACGCAAATGTTTCAGTACATATCTTATGTGCCTCTGTGCTCTTACATGTGCTTTCTTGTGTGCTTTAGCGGGTTTATTTACACTTGTTTGTGCAATTACTTTTGCGTCCGTGCATGTTATTTGTTTGTGCGTGCTTGAGTGTGAGTGGGCGGCGGATGGATGGAAATGTTGCTTATGCATTTTTATGCAAAGCAATTATGTTGACTTAATTGGGTTTGTTTATGTGGAGAGTGTGTCACCTCCAGTCATGTATTTCTGCTGGTGTGGACACACACACACCAACGCACATATAGACACACACATGTGTGTAAACGCGGTCCTTGAAATAGCACAGATTCTGCTGTGTGATTGAATAATATGAATAGTCTCGTGGAATTTTAAGGATGTTGCAACAACAAAATGTTAATATTACAGAACTCTAACTGTACTTTATAACTTCAGGCTCATATTTCTATGCATACTATTTGCATATCCCTCAAGTCTTGGCTTCCTTCATTCCATTTAAATTATATTAAACAATGAAAAAGTCCATCTCAACCACTGAGACACCAGAACATGTCCTTTCCTCTCCCCGTTGCCTCCTGTTTGCATCCTAAGATAAAAGGTTAATTTGCCATCTCTTTCCTTCCTCCAGGCCAAATCAATCCACCTTACTCTCTGTCTGCCATTGTCCTAATCAGACTCTCAACTCACTATTGGATTTCAATGGAGCAGTTTCAGCCCAAAGACTTGCATGACCACCTAATCAATGATCCTGAAATGGCTCTGGTTTTCTGCAGGAGGTCGCTTGGGTTTTAATGCCTAAACAAAGAGGTGACATTGGCTCCAGCGACTTGTTACGTCCTCTTGTGGTGCGTTTGTCATTAATGGTGTGTGTCTGCAAACGCTACATTTTTCATCAAACCTTTGAACCAAAGTCTATTTCTCTTTTGTCACTAACATGACTAAAAACTTTTTGAATCAAGTAACTTTTGTGTCGTTCAAATAAACTGAGAAAGGAAAACAAAAGTAGTCCTTCAGAGGGTAATTGTTCACATCATTTTGTGCCGTTTTCTTCCATTTTCAAGCAAAACAGATGAAAGCAAATCTAAATCAAACTTCCGTTGTTGAATTCAGTTCATGATGAACATTTTCTTTTTTTAATGACAGCTTTTGTTTCAAGGATTGGATTGTTTGATATAAATTTGAGTCTTTAACTATTGTAGACTATGTCACATATTTACATTGAACCACATTTGGCCTTGAAGGGATCAGATGGAGTATTATGATTAGTACTTTCGTCAAATACCTACCAAATCCAGTCCTGTACATGTCCTCTGACCTCTAGGTTTTTAAAATGTTGTTATATAATAATAGTTTTAAAACTTTTTTTTTCATATTTGGGACTTTAAAGGGTTAAACTTTGACTCCATGTTGCTTGCAGGTTCAACAATGGCCCCTCAGAGCTCTGGAAATGGACCAGATGGAGCCCATCTGCCAATCACACGCTCACCTATGGCTCAAGAGAGAGGTGAGTCTACAAATATGAGTGATGTCTGGAACAAGATAAAGAAGAAACATATAAACATATGAGATCCTTATTTTTATTGTAGACATATTCATAGAAGGCCCAGCACACACACTTCTATTTTTGTTTTGAACACATAATTTGCACTGAAAAAATGGCATCGCACTAAAAGTTTCAGATGGAAACAATGTGCTTCTTTACATTCCACACCAGCAAGGGGTGCATGAAGATTAGAGACCATAGCAAAGAGCAAACAAGAAAGGCATGTTAGCTAAGTTTAGAGAGTACCCGGCTGTAATGAAAGGGTTTTTAAGTTAGCTTGATGACTTTTGAGTCCAACACAAAACAAATATATGACTTTACTGATGCAAAGACTTTAGCTCATCCTTTTAAGTGAGACCTTTTAAAATTATGTTCATTTTTTGATATTTGAAATGAACCGAGCATGTAAACAAATCCCAAACAGACACGATGACGTATAGATACGACACGAAAATAGGTTTTATGTGCTGCCGGCCTCGTCGTCAGAGAAAAGTTGTGGGTTTTGGTGAAAAGATAACGGTAAACATTCAGTCGACTTTCTCCAGGATTGTGTTTTAAATCGGTTTTGGCAGAAACGTGTTGCCAAAAGCTCGTTACACAAACCCACAGGCTGGAAGCCGATTCCAGCAATTATGACCACTTCTCGGGTATTACTAAAAACAGCGTCTGATTCCACACAGCACTGCAAAAAGCCTGAAAGACTGAGGAGTAACTTTAATGGAATGACCGCCGCGGTCCCTCTCCATCACCCAACCAGAGATGCGGGGAGGGGGGGCATGATGGAATCAAGTTGTAGATTTAATGCTGCTCTCTAATGCCTGTAAACCTCCAGCTCAGCCCAGTCCAGAAGAGCAGAGCTCGGTTAACGGGGTCAGCTTTTGTTTATGACGCGTTCCTTGCTGGGATTAACCCCCTCCTCCCCCTCCTCTTCACATACTGTACGCCCCACTTTGCTCAAGTACCGGCCTCCCTAAGAGCCTCTCTCCACTCTTCATTTTCATAAATTCACTGACTGTCCCTTTTTTTTTTCTCCCCCACCACTTTTTCTCGTGCGCTGTGCCACCTGCCTGTTGTTGTCCAGCTGAGAGCTCCGTTCACTTTGCTCCAAACGAGAGGAAGGTTTGTGTTTGTGTGTGTGGAAGCAAAGAGAGGGAGGGAGGGAGGGAGGGAGAGAAAAATCCTTGAATGTGTTATTTGCTTTTAGCACTGTCTGCACAATGTTCCTCTCCCCATCCATTTTCCAGGCAATTTAAAGTGCGGTATTACACTCTGTATTTTTTTTCTCCTCCTCTCCCAGAATCCCCTTACCCTAATGGAAGCAAAACATTACAATAATGTCCTCGCTCCTTAAACCCAGCACTCGCAGCCTAAGCACTTTCAGGCCCCAATCGCTCTTTCCCTCCGCTGCACTGTCTTTCCCTCCCACACACACACACACTGTTTCTCTCTCGCTGCCTCTCCTTCTCTCTTGGCCTTCGTCTCTTTTCCGCGCACACAAACACACGCCGAGCATTTATTGCTCTCTTTCTTTATCTCCGCGCCACACACCCAGAGACTCAAATATGCATATTTTCATGTGTGCGCATACAATCATAAACTTAACGGCATTTTTAAAACTTCTCTCCTCATCTGTACGTTTCTTCTTCTGCTCTTAGCAGAAACAAAGAAATACACGAGTGTCAGCTCTGGCTTTTCCCCGAACTCGCTAAAGAGTCGGCCCACGTGCGCTCGTTCGACAAAGCGGATAGCTATCAAAGTTTACAGCCGAGCAGACCCAATCCATTTACACCTAATCTGCAACACTGAACTCACGCTCACACACACACACACATTTCCACACGGCCTCTCTTTTCCCTCAATGGCCGTCCAGCGACCTTTCTCCATTCGCAGTGGATTGGGAGACCTTTCTGTGGGTTTTAAAAAACGAATGGCGCAGCTTGAAAGAGCGAAGCCCAGGCGAGGATCGCTCCAAATGTCAATTTGAATGGTGCAGGCGAGTTTGGGCCTGAGAGGCTTTGACACATCTATTGACAGAACGGCTTAGAATAACACGGTAGCTATGGTCAAATCACTAGCTATTCTGTGGAGAGGGGGGCGCATGCTTTCATATGTACACTCAGCTTTCACAGCTACATGAATCTTTGAGGCCAGATGTGTACTTGACCCAGGCTTTTGTCAGCGATAACATTCACTTAATGCTCTCTGTGTGAGTTTATTGTACCGATGGATCTTTTTACACGTCGTTCTGTATGTTTTATCTGTTAGCTGTTCCACACTCATCAAAATGTATCTACGAGTTACAGGAGGAGATTGGGGCTTTCATCAAAAAGCTGAACAGAAAGTCCTGTTTGTTGCTAGACAACAACCAGTCTTCTTTCTAAGTCAGAATCTGATTTCTCTAAGAATTTAAGGTCTCTAAAAGCAGAGAGTTAACTTTTTATGGCTGTTTGTGTGTTTCAGGGTTCATTCCCAGCATGCAGAGGAATCAGTCTGGATCTCAGTTTGCATCTCCACAATCTGGACCTCCGATGTCCCCCCACCCGTCCCCTGGGGGTTCGATGTATCCCAGTATGGGTCCGTACTCCCAGAGCGGGCCTACGGGTCCATATGGACCTCAAGGGCCCCAATATGGACACCAAGGTTAGAGCATGTTTCCCAGATGTGCATTGTGGCATTATTTACACAAAGAGGGGTTCAGCAAAGGTTTCCACGGGTTATAGGTTCATATTAACTCTTTTACTGGCAGGTGACAGAAGCATGCAACTTTATATCTTTTAAAAAAATATTATAGAGATGTTTGAATAAAATGGCAAACATTAAGTTCTTACATTTTTATTACGTTATTTATATATATAATGACTCTACATTAAATAATAACCCTTAGTGCCCCAGATGGACACAAAGCTTTCTTGGTGTGGAAGGCAAATGGTTTAATAAACAAGAAAAACGTTATTCTAAAGACCAGAAGGGTTTGAGAAAGAGTTCTAGTTGTTTTATGCTTTCTGTCATTTATCACCCAGTTTAAAAGGCTGATGTCAGTTAACATTAACACAGTTTGATTAGATTTTCAGAAATAATAGCAAATTTATTTTTTTTTAATTTAAAGCACATTGTTTTATTTTTGCCTGTTGTGGATTATAAATTACATTTTTACTTCTAATTTCTAATTGCTTTACCCATGTAGTGCCACTTTAAAATTTACACTAAGTCTGTTAAAAAATAGAGTTTTTTTTCAATATATTGATATTTTTTTCCTTTATAAAATTAGGATATTTTTACAAATGATCAGATAAAGCTGTGAATTACTTCTGAATGTTTAATGACATGTTTAAAAAGTAAAATGTGAATTTGTCAGCTTACCAAAACATTCAAATAGATGTTGTCAGCATAAAAGAAGAAAGAACTTCATGTGAGACATAAACATCAGACTAGAGAATAAGAAACTCCTCTCAAAAATAAAAATTAAGAAGAATTTGCTGATAAACTGTGATTCGCATCAAATTCTTACCACCTCGTCTTGACTTCCTTCTAACATCACATGTATGGGGCAGCTTCTGCTTTCTGACCAGTCATTTTTGGAGAGATGAATACCTCACATCATCGACTCCGAGGGGATTATAGCCAGAAAGAGTCTCATTTGTCATTTCCGAGGACATTTGACCCCTCTCCTCCTCCTGCGGTCATGAGGCCCTTGACAGCAGTGGCAGTGGTGTCAGGGAGGTTGCTCATTAGGAATACAAAAAAAAAAAAAAAAAGAGTCATTTTAAAAGACAGTTCCTCCAGTCAGGTAGAGCCATCCTCTCTCCTCCTGAGTGGTGGGTCTCACAGTGGACATTAAAAACCAATGTGATTCTGAGAATATTCATGAGACACATTAAACCTGGACAGACCTCTTGGCCTTTTTCATGATATGATTATGAGGGAGCTAAAAAAACGACGAGGCCGACTGACGTGTCAGGTTTATCCACAGACCTCCATTTCTGGAGGAATGTTTGATATTAGACAAAAAAAAGATAGGGATGAATACCGTATTTAAAGTTTAAAAATATGTTGGAATCTGTCAAAATCTCAGTTATCATGAGTTATCAGAGCCACCCTGGTTTTATTCTGGCGACAGCTCAAGTTTATTAGCTATTTCACATTTTCTCCGTCTTGAATCAGGTACAAAAATAATGACGTCTGAAGTTGTTTTGGCAGCTGGCCTTTTGTTCCAATTTTGAGAATCCTAAATGGTTTCTTTATTCACTACAAGATAATACAAATAATAATAATAATAATGTCTATTCCTCCGTATTTATTCTAAGTTGCCCTCTCACCACTAGTCTTTGGTTCAGTATTTCACACAAAGTGAGTCTGTTTGATGAGCCTTTCAGAAAAATCAGTCCCATCAGCCATTAGTCTAAGCTTTTTTCCGATACTCTAAAGAAAAAAATCAATCACATTCCAGGAAATTTCTGAGAGAAAAAAAAACTCTGGATGGTTTCTCTATAATAAAGCATTCTTCGCTTGCTTGTTTCTCCAACATGCAACACCCGGCCATCAAACAAATGTTGACATCTGCTGTTGCACTTTATTTTCTGCCTTTGGCAACACACCAGAAGAAACATTGTGGTATTTTCTGTTTTGGTAAATGTGAGTTTTAATGTGTCACCTTGATAAATGCACCCATCCATGCTTGTGTTTTTCCAAATTTGCGGCCTCTCCCTCACATTTGTTAATGTTGATTAATAGCCCTAATGCGTTTGGTATTTGGTCTCCCTTCTCCTCCCACTCTTATCTCTTAATGTGACTTTGGCTGGGCTGACAGCCCAGTAAGCAAAGAGAAATAGAGAAATTAAGTAAGCAGAGAGCGACAGCGAGGCGGACTAGCCTGGAAGGAGCTCCGGAGGCAGATGAGTGTGAAATCTCAGTTGGATGACGGGAGCGATGTTCCCATCAGAAACGGAGCAGCTCAGGCCTGCTGTCTCCTCATCTCACTCATACTGTGTACACTCTATATGTGTTGGAGTAATGTTTGTTTAATCTAATTCAAATATAAAAATACTTGCAACCAATCCTCCGTCTGTACTGCATCACTGCTCCGATATTTTCAGACTGAGAACCAGGAGGCTGAGTTTCTTTAATTTAGTGACTTTGATGGTCATAAAACTCAAGTCAGTAAGTGACTATGGAAACACATTCAGTCACAGAATAGAGTAGGTTGACCGTTTTGGATTCTAAGGCTGTATGCATCAAGTTATAATTTATTTCTTTTTATACATAAGAGACCCAGAAGTCCAGTTCAGTAAAGATCTGTCATCCAATTTTCAATAGAGATTGTTTCTCTTTATTTAAAAAAAAAACAAAGCCTGTTTTTCCACCTGCGCTAGTGATGGGATCAGCCACACACACAGTTAGCAGCAGGTCTGAACTAAAAGCTTTTCTTTATGACATGTGTTTAGTCATGTATGTTTATGTTACTTCATAATTAAACAAGGAACTCAATAAATGACAGCTGGGAAATTTGTATATTACAATCATAATTTCAGGTTTGAACTTTTCAGTCAGTTATCTCTGTGGCAGTAAGCTTCTATATTTCTCCCTGTCAGCATAAAATTATGATACAATTGCAAATGAAGAACTTTTAGTGCATGAAAACAAAACAAAAAATCCCTGGGAAAAATTCTACTATGGCCTCCTGTCTCCCTTATCTCTGAATGGCCACCTTAATAACAATGACTTTGGCACAAAGTGAAACACTTAGTTTGACATGATGAAACCACACCTTTCTGGCTGACTCTGACTCACTTTTAAAAGATGAGACACTAAAGTTGTTATGAAAAATAAAACTAACTGAAAATAAATAAAATGCTGTAGGCTATAGGGCTGAAAGGGAACTAATCCCACAGTCCATCACTTACCTCCCCGTTTAGTTATTTAGCTAGAAATCCTACAGAAAACTCTCTCTCTCTCTCTCTCTTTTCCATCTTATGCATGTGGGACTTTAATTGGGGACTATTTAGGACATAATGTTTTTTAAAGGAGTGCAGAGAAGAAGCGTGTTGTTTATGTGAGGAGACACAGCACAAAGGGGTATATTCAAATAACCCAAAAGCTGTCATACTTGTTTAAAGTTAGAAAATAACTAAACTGAGCCTTCACATTACAAAGGAGATTTTTTTTTTTTTTTTGCTTTCTCTATTTTTGCTGTTTCTACCTTGTTATAATGTCAATCCTAGCTGTAATCTACTGGACTCACAGGGACTCCAGGACATAGCCTGCACCAGGTCAGGGGTCTGTGTGTGTGTTGAACAGGGCAGGCAGCTGCTGGTCATTGTTCTTAATGACAGCTCCATCTGTTTCCCTTCCCTGACTCTCTCTAACAAATTAGCCAGCACAAAATTCTCACTCCACGTCTCTGAACTCTGCTCTGCTGTATTTTACCGGCTCCTCTGTGCTGAGAGGGCCTTAGCTTGTGTTTCTGTGTCTGATCAAACATTTTCAGCAATGACATACACAGCAAGACTCTTTGTAGTTCACCAAAGAATATAAAAAGAATCTTGTGTTCTGTAACTTTGAAGGCTGCTCTTTTATTAATGGTGCACATCTACAGTGGAGCTTGTGTAATAGTCTGCAAAAAGCTTCATAAAACTGGCCCTTCTACAAACAATACCAAGATATTTTGTAGATCTTTCATTAGACGAGTCTGAAACCCAGTGATTTTTTATGCAGACGGAGCTCGCCGGAACTTTTCCACTTTTTTATTTTCTTGCGGTCTGAATGAGCTCCCACAGTGATACGAGTGCTCGACGAGTCCAAACAATTTTTAAACTGCTAAACGTCTGTTTGTACAGATGCAAACAGACCTCTTTAGGACTCAAATGACTCAACAGCTGTTTCTAAGACATGCATTTGGACGTGGTTAAGAGCCGGCGTGTTGGGAGCAGCAAACACAATCAGACGTGGGAGGAGGAATCCAAACCATTACAGGAAAGAGATTTGGAGCCTGTCTCGACTCCTTTTTTTTTTCTTTCCCCCACACCCATTGCATTGCTCCTTCCACTCCCTTAAGGGGGTTAAGCACTTCGCTGGTAATGACCATGCTTCAGACAGGACTTTTAAGCCTTGGTGCCTTGCCTGAGCTGCAATTTAAATCAGGCTAAAAGAAAAAAAAAACAGCTAGGAGAAAACCCATGACTCAAGCCAGCGCCTAGAGGAAGAAGTAAGTCTTTGGAGGAAATTGACAGTGTCAGGAGTTCAGCGGCCCCAAGGTGCAGCCCGATCCAGCTGTGGCTCAGAAACCCTGCTGAGGAAGGTGCTGAGGTGGCTGGGAGAGGATGTGGGGGGCCTCAGGCAATAAAGGATGCTGCAAAAACAACTATCTGTTCCAGCATAATGAACAGTGAGCCCTAAAGCAAACGAAGACATCTTTGTCTTCTGTCTAATGTGGATCATCTTCATTTTAAGGGTTTTTATAGTAAAATACAAATGAGCTGCTTTTGACAGACACAGGAACTCTTTACTAAAATTGTTCTTACCCATGTATTCTACTGAAAACATCTAAATGCAAAAAAAATAAATAAAAATACTGCTATTCATTTCTTTTTTATGTTTAGTAGCATTTGGATACAGACAGACTGAACAGGCTCCTGTACTCGGCAGCTGAAGCTTGTAGCCATGTAATCTGCGTTCCACTTCTTATTGATGAAGTTCACTGGACCCGAGGGCACGCTGTTGCACCACCATACCTTACCCCACCGTAGACGGGAGAGCGGCTGCTTTGGCTGTTAGCGCCGGCTGGTCCGGTCTGCTGAGGAAGCAGCAGACGGTAATCTCCTCCGTCACGCTCTGGCTCTCCTGTGGGACTGCGGGGATTAAACTCGGCGCGGGATGTGGCGTCCACCAAATGCGTGACCGTGCTGGGAATTTCCATGTAATTGTGAATGAAGCACCGTGATTTCTCCTTCTCCTCCCCTCCATCACGCTATAAATATCACCAAGACTCCCCCAAAGGCACCAAACACTGAGAAACAAAGACTAGGCAACAAGGACATGAGGGGGTGCACATAAGAAAAAATATCCTTCTTGTCCTCTTTTACTTGTGTCCCTGATTAGTTGGTTTCCAGAGCAATGGAAATGCTAAAATCTAGATGTAGATTGTATAGACATAGCTTATCGTGCAGCTCTCAGCCAGAATGGGCCATTTAATGTTTTTCCATCTGGTACTAGATGGACTTTTATGTTAATACTCTTAATTCCTTCATTTTTTCCCAAGTTAGGCTGAACTTTACCTCTCCAGTGATCCAGCTTCTTCTTCTATTGTAATCTAATAGCACCTCTTAAGTCTTAGAAAGCTTTTAAAGATAACACTTTGGTGTTTGAGGCTGAGTCTTCCATCATTTTAAAAAGTGGGTTAGTGCACTATCTGTCCTTGAAGAAGCACTCTGGCGGTGCACCAGTCCTTCAGGAAGGGAATCATTCTTGTCGGGATGGAGCACTGGAAAGCTTTGCATAAACCTTATCCCACAGCTACTCTGTCTTCATCTCAGCCAAGGTAATCATAGCTCACAACCACAGCGTTCTGAATGGTATTACATAAAAACTAATACGTTTTCTCAATGCTGCATGCTAACTCGATGACACATTTATAGTTTCTCCTGTTAGATTTGGCTTAGCATCTCAACACCTCAAGAAAACTCAACAGCACACTCATGGAAACTTCCAGACTCTCATTCCCAATTTTGGAACTTTTGGGGCTGCAGCCCAGCTGCCAAAACAGAAAAAAATTTTAAAAGGCAGATTGTCCAAATGGAACCGTATGATATAAACAACTACCCGGGAGGTGAACTGGTGCCTGGGCCAGTCAGAAGCGCCAAAAACCACAGTGTCCACCACCGAGGCGATTGAGGATGCATGGCCTGCAGCCACAGGTCTCAACAGCTGCCCAAAGAGGACTGAGAGAGGTCGCTGGCTCGGGTCTTTTTCATCTGCAGCAGACCATGGAGGCTACAGTGCAGTGTTCCCAGGATTTACCACAACACTGCAGGCAGTCACTTCTGAATCTTAGAAATATGGAAATGTGTCATTCAGAGGTTCTCCAAAGTATTATATTTGCATGCACACTGCAGAGCATGCCCATATACAGTACAGTGCAGCATGCACATCCTCCTGTGTTCATTAGCAGACATCCTTTCTTGCTGAATGCTTCCCTATCATAGCCCCAAAACCCTTGACAGGTGTCGGCCGTGCTCAGCTCACCAGCTCACCAAAGCCTCCCCCCAGAAATAATCCACTTCTTTTTCCACATCTCCCACAGTAGATTTCATTGCAATGTCTGGACAAATTCAAGCAGAGTTGCTGACTTTTATAGGAAAGACTTTTATTTCTGTTCACCATAAATCCTATCTCAGGGTTTAGGGGAGGCTGAACGTTTTCCTCCCTTCTTTCTGTCCTCCTGTTTTCTTTCCCACCTTCTGCTGCTTCTGTCTCTTTTGGGCTCGCAGGCTTATGTCATGTGGAAAGTGTCTTCACTGAAGCAACTCGAGGACAGTGGGGAGCCTTTTCCATTTTCGGAGTTGTTTTTCCTGTGTGGAATATTGTCATTTAACTTTCTCTCGTTTGAGTGTGCAGAAAAGCCTTCAGGTTTTAAAGGGACTTGATCCCCTTTTCCAGACATATTCTCAGGGGATTATGCAGTGAGGCCCAACTAAAGCACCCTTAATCAAATCAAAATAAATAGCCTCCTTTACAATGGAGGATGCCACATTTTCCATTTCTATTTTGCAGGGGATTTGTCCCGAGGAGGGAATATCACAGTCGAAAAGGCTCAGTGCCTGTAGAGGGAATACCCTGCTTCTTTTAGGGATGTGTGCAGCACTCACATGTACAGTAGGGGTCCTGTAGAATGTATATCCATGTTGTGTTTACCAGTAGTCTCCTTCCATTGGAATCGAGCTGAGGTTTTAAAGCCAAAATGGAAGGGTTTAAGTGTGCCTTAGGAAAGCTTCTGGCTTCATGGTCGTGTGGCCCTCCAGGGCAACAAGAAAGCATTTACTGCAGATTAGAGCTCCTCTCAAGTGTTTCACAAAGTCAGCCTTAAGCTTGGAAATTGTTCCCAGGGCTATCCGGCAACCTGCAGCTGTGAAAAATGTCATCAGAAACTCACCCTGATTTTTTTTTTCCATTTCTGCTCTCACTGTATTTTGAAGAGGTCATGAATAAGAATTTAGTTCTGCTCTTTACATTTTCCTCATTTCTCTGTTATTTTCTAGATGGGTGAAATTGTTGTATGTGTCATTATAGCTTTGAAAGCATAAGCTGACCAGTTCACTCCATTACTCTTAAAGTGGGTTCATTTATTAAGCCCGTGTGCAGAAGTCATTTATTTAAATAAATTCCCACAAACTTTCAAGAAAGACTCTCTAGTGTGTGAACCTTTGAATTTTTTAAATATTTTGCAAGCTGATTTGTATACACTTTCTTTGCAGGGAACTACCCTCGACCCTCTAACTACAGCGGGACAGCCAGTACCAGCTACAGCGGCCCCGGCCCCGGCATGACCAACAGTCTGGGGATGAATGCTACCAGCCCCATGCATGGTCAGGGGCCTGGGCAGCCCGTTCCTGGAGGACGCAGCCATGGTCCAGGCAGCCAAAATCGGGGGTACCCAACCATAGGTCCTAGTTCTCCCAGCATGCCACAGCCAGCTGGACCAGGGATGGGTCCACCATCCTTAGGTAGCTCTAACCGTAAGACGCATGAGGGAGCAGCAGCTGGCATGCCGGGGACTGCCAACTCAGTTCACAACAGGTAAGAACTTGGCCAGATCTCCCTAAATCCCTAAAGAAATATATGTTTTTGTTTAGATTGTTTTGTGGATTTGAAGATGGCTTACGACCCCTGTCCCTTGAGGCATGCTGCAGGTCTGCGGTGCTGGAGTTACGTGTAAGGGCCGATCAGTCCCTGTACAACCACAGCAAGAGCTGTGTCTGCATTCTGAACACTAAGTCAATCTCATTTATCCAGTAGTGCAGGTTGGTCTCCACTAGGGCTGCCCTTTGTCTGCGATCCTATTGGTAGTTCTAATGGACAGGAGGTCAAGGCTTAGTCGTGAGGGTCTTATCTTTGCTTTTTTTAGATGATTTAATTCATCATGCACTGGAGCAATTTGCTGCTGAGCTTGAAGTGGCCATGAGGAGAGTCAGCTCCTCCAAATCTGAGGACATGAAAGGTGGAATGATCCCTCCAGGTTGGGAGTGAGTCTCTGCTTTAAGTGTCTTGTTCATGAACGATGGTATAATGGAGCGAAAAAGATTTATCTTCAGTAATGAGGCATAAAGAAGAGGCTTGGCTAAAAGGCCAAGCTTTCAGTTTCATCTACATTCCAACCTTCACCTATGGTCACGATCGTGAAGAACAAGAACCAAGTAGCTGAAATGAGCTTTTTCCACAGGATGGAGGCTTGGAGTAGAGTTGGTTCTCCTTTGCATCGAAAAGAGTCAGTTGAGGTACTGTAGTTGGACTCTGTTGGACATCTAACTAGGATGCATCCTGGTCACCTTGTTTTGGAGGGTTTCTGAGCATCCTACTGGAACCACAGACCCAAAACTCAGTACAGGGATTAGATATATCCTCTCTGCCCTGTTAATGCCATGTGAGCCTCAGGAGGAGCTGGAAAAGGAATGGGCTTTTTTTTTTTAGCTTGTACAGTTCCTGATCTTAGTTTGCTCACATGCTGTATAAATCTGCATTTATATTTGTATTTATGAGCTTGATATTTTATTAAAGCATCAAATAATTATGCAATAAATTGGTGTTCTTGGCAAAAAAAACCAACAAAATGATAACCTTAGAACAGAAATAGTCCATAAGATAAGGACCCAATAATCATGTCTATCTTCTTTCACTGTCTGCAGAGTGACTTTCAAACTCTCTCTCTCAGGGTTTCCACTCTTCTTTGAGCCATTTATGGAACTACCCATATCTCCTCACACATCTCATAAAGTGCCTGACATTTTGATATCAGAGCCATTTATTGGAAGAGAGAGAAAAAATCAGATATTAGCTCGTGAGAAATGGTATGAATGCAGTTCTGTCATAACATAAAAAGAGAGAAAGTAAACCTGAGTTTTAACTGTGAAAACACCAGAGATGTCGGTGGCACTGAGCTCTTTCACACACACAAATAAAATGTGATGCTGTTGGAGTTTAGGGTTATTATTCATCCATCAGGGATTAATGATATAAATGCTTGTGGTGCTGAAGACAGGAGGTTGTTGAGGGATTATGTGGGCAGTAAACTTTTCCTGAACCTTGCTAGGGGAACTTGTGAAAACACGACTGTCGCCTGAGAGGAACGATGAGTTCTTCCTATCGGTGAGCGCTTTACCTAACAAAGCATCATGGGAGCCGCATCACCAACATTTTACAGGCTGTTCAGATTAAGATTAGTCAACGTTTGTCTCGGTTTCTGAGATGAAGAAATGCTTACATTTCAGAGGCCACCTTCTCCTCCACCCAGACATCTTCATCCTCCCATCATGCATCTCACACATTCACAGCAGCACATTTTGCCCCCTTGATGTGTTTTTTAGGTTTATATTTTCTCTTGAGACTTTGGAAAACTGTGGAATCTGCTTTTTTCTCTAGGTCTAAATAAGTATGGGACAAAGGAAACAGAGTTTGGGCGAGCATTTGTGTTTCCAGGCTCTGTCATGTTCCTAAAATATACAAGTCTTTTTTTTTATTCTAACTACATAAAAGCCAACCGTCTTTTGGTTTTATTTACTTCATACAGCTTGTACTTTGACCTTTTAGACTTCAAAACTGTGATTTTTTTTTCTCCCTTTTTTTTTAGTTGCTAATTAATCTACAAAAGCTCATACTGCTGTACTGGTTCATAGGTGGCATGGCTCAGGTGATCATTGGGCTTCTTGATTATGAAAGAAGAGATAATCACTCTTTTTGTGCCATATTTAAATTCCTGCTTAATAATTAATTAGTGAGTTGGGAAACACTATCCAGAGTTCACGTTTTAAGGCGACCGCAGGTGCTGATTTCTGTCAGCAGAGGGCAGAGTTGTACTGTTTAGTGGTGATTAAAACTAAATTAGGATACTGTTTTATTAGAATCAATATAGACTAACATAAACAAAATTTAATCTTTATTTAAAAGAAGAGATATATCAAATATTTTTGTAACAGTCAGACGTTAACATGTAAACATGGCTCGATTAATCCTATAAACCAAACATGGACAGACAGCACTGCTATAAAAGTAGCTACTGAACAAGCAGGGTGAGTATAAAAATGTGTTTTTTTATTGTGTTGACACTTGTAAATAAAACTATATGAGGAAAAAAAGGGGTGACTGTGGCTCCAAAGGGAAGGATGTTTGTCCTCTGATGGGAATGTGAACTGTTCAGTCCCTAACCCTGGCAGGTCATGTGTCAAAGCTTTTATTGGCAACATACAGAACAAGGGAATCAATAAAGGATAAATTATTATTAATATTCCAATGCTGCTGGGCACCATGCCTCAGTGGGTGTCATAACATAATGGAGGCATATTTATGAATTTCACACCACCGGTGTGTTTGGCTCTTGTTCCGCTATCTTTTCTTGCACTGCCTTTTTAATACAGCAGCACACTTGTGAGTTTAGCCTTCAAAAAAGGTGAAAGTGCACATCGTACAAAAGGCAAAACAAAATAAGAACTAAATAGTTGTAATTTATCAATTTCTTAGTTTTTGTGATTGTTTGTAGCTGAACCTGAAGTTGAAACATGAAAGTAAAAAGCCACAGCTGTAATGTACACTTTGTGGTATTTGATTTTGTTTGGAACATAAAAATAATAAAGGTCAAGTTTACAGTACAAATTTTGTACATGGATGTCAAAAATGGAGAGAAAGTTGAATGAGAAATGAAGAGTTTGAGAAAGTATAAAATAAAATAGAAGGACCTTGGTTTACATTGGTGTTTTTATGTAAATATTATATTGGCAGTTTTAAAGGTTATCACATCTATATTGATGATTAAAAAGCCCTCCTCTCATATAAAACCAAAGGAAACATCAACTCATGGTCTTACAGCAGCATGCAGAATCCTGAATGGACACACACACACATTTATTGAGATTCAGATTGCTGTTGTGTGTATAGGGGAAGGTTGCAAGTTCCTGACAATATGTATGATTAATTATGTGCATCAGGGGGTCCACTTCTACACACACACACATTTATACACACAGGCAGCAATGCAAATGTTGAACAAGCTATTAAGAGATGGCTGAGCTGTCAATAAGAAGTGGCATGACATGATCCCCACTGCTGGGACCAATGAGACTGCCTGTCAGTCTCCCCACCAAGACACCAGAGAGGTGTCGCTCACTGTGCTGCTGCAGGAGAAGACTTGTTCTCTCTCATTCCTACTCTGTTAGCTGGGAAGTGATCCATCTTTATTCTCTATTAACTGTGAAAGCTTTTCTGTTTGGTTTTTTTATATTTTGCTTTAGACACTTTGCTGCAGATCACGCGGGCGGCTTGAAACAATCCAGTGCGCTAAAGAGTTGTTGTTTCTTTTTTCTTAGAAACATGTTCATTTTTTCTTGGTATTGTTTACTCAGGCTTCATGCAATAAATCAGCCCACTTTTGCAACTTTTTATTACATTTTTTGACAAATTCATTTAAAAATATGCCATTAAAATTTGTTCTGCAGACTGAGAGAATATCTCATCCTCTCCATTCGTCTCCGCTCACTCTCCCGCTTTTATCCCCCCTCGCCTGCTTCCCCTCTCTCCTCCCACCTGTTTCACTTTTTTTTTACCAAGTCTCCCGACTGTATCGCCCTCTTCATCTCTGTGCAGCTCTATTATCCTACCCAGACTGTTTTATCTCACTCAGCCTTTCTTCTTTTCCAATTTGCCTTTTGTTCTCCGCTGTCTCCAACACAGCCCTGTTATGTTTCTCTTCCTCAGATCCCACTTTAGAACATCTGAAGGAGATCAGGAGAAAATTGGCCTCCGAAAACCTGCAGTTAAAGGCTCCAGATCTCTGCAACATTGTGAAACATTCAGACTTCTCCGTCTGAGAAACAACTTGTTAGTCGAAGCACATGTCTAGTTTTCCACTTTGATGAATCGACCCCGGCTGCCACAGACACCCGCTACCAAAATAATCGGCTAGTTAGTTAAATATAAGCTAGTCTCTGCTTCTTTCCTGTTAATTTTTTTTTCACACGTCCATCCGCTTCATCCCCAGCAATAATCCTCTTCTCTGCCCTCTCATCCGTCATCTCCATCCCCTCCTGACACACACACACAGAGACCCTCAGACATTAGTAAACACACTCCAACTTCATTACACTGAGTGAAAGGAATTCCAAATGAACAGAGGAGGACCACTTCTGGCATCCCATGGCTGCAGGCGTGGGTCGAGATTAAATCTTCATTAGGTGTGGTGTATTGAGTGTTTTTGTTTCCTCCTGAGCCGTGTCAGTTTCTCCTTCCACCACCAGAAGACTGGAATTAGAAACAAATGTCCCACTTCTGTTGGTTAATCAGCTTGATCTGGTTGAGGGAGAAGCATTTTGACCCCAAGGAAGAATAGAAAGTAGTCCCGTTGCTCTGATTTAGTTGGAAAACTGGGGCTTGTTTGTGCACAAAGTTTGAATTGTGACTTTTTGCAGATCTAATCCCTCAAATCGAGAACAGTAGATTTACCAAATGAGGCTAATTTGCTTTAAAATGTTGTCTCTGCCATGACGTTTGATGGAAAGTCAGCTGCCAGTTTTCAGTTTAAATACCACTGACAGTGTTCGCGAGGAAGAGGTGTAAGCCTGTTTGGAGGAGAGGTGCACGACAGGATTTTAGGGGGCTGGAGATTGATGTTTTTTTGGAAAAGAGAGAGAAGAACACAAAGTATTAAAAGGTATAAGCTTTTCTTGGCAGCAGCTTCTGAGGATAGAATTGGCTTTACAAATGACTTCCCAGCGCTACCGGCGACTCTCTGCAAAAAGTTCCTGGAGCTATAGGAACAGGCGAGCTGTCGTAAAAATAAGCACTTAGTTGAAGAAGAGCAAAGCTCAGAGAGGAGTAAAAAAAAGAGCCATAAATAAAAAGGAAATTGAAGGAAGAAAAATGTTGGATGAGGGAAGAAGAGAGGAGAGGAAAGTGCTCCCAGGCAAATCCTCGCCAAATAATTCATTTCTGACCTCCTTAGTAAGTAAATTTGCTAAATAAATAAGAGCAGCGCTTGAATGTCAAGAACGGAAGATGCTGCCTGTGGCGCTTTGTCGCTCGCAGTCTTGGCAGCGCTGCGGAGCGCTCTGCTTTCATTAGATGGGCAAAATAAATGGCTTCTCCTTCATCCATCCATCCTGAGCTGTTTGATGTTTAGAAGGGAGGGAGGGAGGGAGAAGAAGCTTTTCTCTGGATTTAATATGTTAAAAGCTGTCCTTTTATTTATTTTTTTCTCTCTCTGTTCTGTTGGGTTTATTCCGGTCCACAGTCTGTGTGTTTGTGTGTTTGCGGATGGTGAGTTGAGTCAGGAGTTTGGGGAAGCATCGAGCCCAAGCTGCCCTGAGAACAGATTGGGTCCATATATAATTCATAGCCTCCAGCCGATCCACTCCATCCTTCCATCCATCCAGCAGCCTCTCACTGCTTCTTTTTTCCCTCACTTAAACACGCACCAAGCAGAGGGATCGATAGGGAGGGCCTCTCAGCCGTCACACGGTCCTGCGGTCCCAGCGCCTCGGCTGTCTCGTCCAGTTAGCTGCACTGGGAGGCATCGGCGCGGCCTGTCAGCACGAATGAAGGACAAAGGCGCTGCCACTTCTAGAGAGAAACCGTCAGCTGGTTGGCTGGCACCTCGTAACCATGGCATCCCCTTGGCAACGGCACTAACACAAGGACACGCTCAGACACACTTCTACACACACTCCCTACGGTTCCAAAGTGGCCTTCTCAGATGCCCTTCACACACGGACTAAACAGTGTGTGTGTGTGTGTGTGTGTGAGAGAGAGAAATTAGAAATAATCAGGCAGGACAGTAAGAAAATAAAAGAAAACAACAAATTCATACTTTTAAAGAGAATGTAAGACATTTCAGAGATTTTTATTCAAATCTAGGTTGAACAAATGAAAGAACATGTGCATAGATTTTCACACTTTTATAAAAGAATACTTGCAGAACTTTTCTTTTCAGAACATTCCTAGACAGAAAACACTGCATTGGCCTTTTAGGTACTTTTATTTCACTTATTCTGTGTGTGTGTGTGTGTGTGTGTGTGTGTGTGTGTGTGTGTGTGTGCGTGTGCGTGTGCGTGTGCGTGTGCGTGTGTGTGTGCGTGTGCGTGTGCGTGTGCGTGTGTGTGTGTGTGTGTGTGTGTGTGTGTGTGTGTGTGTGTGTGTGTGTGTGTGTGTGTGGTGTGCGTGTGGTGTGCGTGGTGTGTGGTTGGTGTGTGTGTGTGTGTGTGTGTGTGTGTGTGTGTGTGTGTGCGTGTGCGTGTGCGTGTGCGTGTGCGTGTGTGTGTGCGTGTGCGTGTGCGTGTGCGTGTGTGTGTGTGTGTGTGTGTGTGTGTGTGTGTTTTCCTTCATTTCAGTCTCATGGATCAGTGTTTTCTTCCAGCTCTGGAGCCGTGAGCTGAAAATACGCCCCCCATCGGCCCATCAGGGACTCATACACACACACACACACACACACCACTCAGCCTTCCTCCTGCCTTCATTTCCCTCCCTTCCTCACCCTCATTTCCATCCTCTTTTCCTCTCCTCCTTCACTCACTCACTTTCTTTCTTTCTCTGCGGCAACAGGATACTTCTTTTTTTTATGCCAGCACAAAGGTGCCCAAGAGCAAGATGGATGCGCTGTGCCGTCCCCCTGCTCGCCCCCCTCCACCCCCAGCCCTGATAGCGGCACATGCATATATTAAGTGTGATTAAACGCTGTGCAGTGCCTCCATCAAGTGCTTTCTAATGGGCTTTTTTATGACATGAATTAGTCATAATGGGAGAGCGCCACAGTCGAAAACCACCAACCACTGTTGTTGTTGTTGTTGTTGATTTGGAGTTTTCAGTATTCACATGAGAGCTTGCATTGCTTAAGGTGAGAGAGGGACAGTTTTTACAGTACGGATGGGTCTGGATGCATTTGGTGCCTCTAAACTTAATTTTTCCACACTCAACTCGTTTGTCAGCACTCTCTGTTCTGTGCGTGCACATTTCTGACTAAAAAGGTGCGACAATCAGGAGGGGAATTTATTTCTGCTTCTTGACTCATGCGAGGTTTTTTAGGGAACACGTAGGCAGTATCTCCCCACCCCCCCTTTATAAGGAAATGGGGACAGATAAGCGTGGATTTTGTGTTTCTTTGCCACGGCGCTCCCCTGTGCACCTCGGCCCCCATAGAGGGATTACATATGTATCATCAGCCGTGCTCTATGACTAATTACATCTGTGAGATGAGATTATGGGGAGGTTTACCAAACCGATCCCTCCTCTCAGGCTATGTGTTTCTCTTCCAACATGTGGTATTATAAGATGAGTGTGAAAAGAATGGATGATGCCAGTTAGGAGGACAGAATTGACTGACGTGTAAATCTGGACAGCGCTACTACGTTCTGCTGCAGAATTCCTCCTCCTCTGTGCCCTGTCATGCTCCACGTTCCCTTTAATTTTTTGATTTTGTTATTGTGTTTTCAGACTTTTTTCCCCGTCATTTGTTTCTACTCAGCATATCACATGTTCATCGAGGAGATAGATAAATAGTTCCAACCGTGGCCTGTCCGAGACACTCTCTCACACACACACACACTCGTGTTCAGCAGGTTGCTGATAAGCCCCTCTGATGTCACTTGCAACACCATGCGATGAGCTGCCTGAGATAGAGAAAGGAGGCTGAGTGAGCGGCATTGATTTCTCCTGTCACCATGGCAACAAATAACAAGATCCTCTCCAAAAGCACACCTTAATTAGCTAAATTATGACTTGTGGGATGAGAAGAGGGAGGAAGAGAGAGGAAAATAAGGAGGGGTGGGGATTAGAAGAAGAGAACAGCAGTGAGGGTTTTTTTTATTTCTGTTCTGATGCTACGTGCTCATCCTAAATCTTTTAGAAGAGCTGTTTGTTTGATCAGGGATATGCTGTCTTTTTAGTGTGGCTTTCACATGTACATGCTGCTCAGGGGGTTTTTTTTTTTCCTTCCATTTTTATTTCCTAAAGCTGTAAAGGAGGACGGCAGTGACAGACTGCCAAATATCATCTCTGTCATTATGTGACTTCTGTTCACAGTTACCTTCTTCTCCTCACAGTCTGTCATTACATTGTGGCTCTAACGTGATTCATGTCAGCTGGATCTAATAACGTTTTTCTCCTCTGTGTGTGGTAGGCAGGGGAGCTACCAGGGCCCCGGCATCAACGTCTCCTACAGTCAGCCAGCGAGCAACAACAGCTCAGCCACAGGAAACGGACAAGGTTACAACATGCCTCCTTCAGGTATCGAAATGACCCCAAGTAGTAGAGATGGTCAAGTAGTACTAGTCTTTGAGTCGTTTTGTTTTTAGCTGACAAACAAAAAGGAGAGGCTTACTGATAACTGGTTAACTGGTTGATCACACAGGCTTTAAATCTGGATTTGTGACTAAAACCTGAAAGTTTTTTTTTTTTTTGTTTTTAAAGAAAAAAAGTTTAAAAGAAACGAGTACTAAAGAAAAAAGGGAAAACAAAGAAAAAATGAGTTTCAATAAAAACAATTACTATCTTACCTCTAGTTTGGTTTTTGAATGGCCTCAGCTTGGAGAAAAAGAGAGGATATTAATAAAAATCTGCTTTACTATCTTTACATTACAATAAAGTTGACTTTCATTTTGTTTTTGTTCTGACAGAACTGTAATGAATTTCCAACCATGAGTCCTACTCTGGTAGCTCATTTCTTCTGTAAATAATGACATCATTTATTGCAGCAGAAACATTTTGTAACTGACCTCACTCAGACTATCTGGTAGTTCATCTGTCTGGTCCGAATTCATCTCTGTTTCTCCAAACTGAGGCCTTTCATTGAGCTGTCTCCAGTAGGTAATACACTGTAAACACTGTTCATACACTTCTCACAGACACACACTTCAAAAGATTTGAACTGTCCCTTTAAATCCATGTAAAGGCAGCTGTTTGGAGGCTTTCAAAAATCAGTTTAATCAGGTTTAATCAGTTTGTTTATATTAGAAAATATCAAGGATTTAAAAAAATCCAAAGCTAAAAAATAAGTTGCTGGTTTCATTTTCTCTTTATTCATTTCTTTTCAGTCCAAAAAGTCAATAAACAAAAGATTGATGTAAAATAGATGTTCCATATAGATTTATCCAGCTGCATTTACATAAAAGACGTTTGTCGCTTTTGAACAGATCAGTTATCAGAATAAACAATATTTTAAAACAAACTATGATGCAAAAAGGCACAAAAAACGTATTTTTTTTAGCTTCGGCACTTTGCAGATAACTAAAGGGGCCTAGAATCAAGTGTCTGCTGTTAAGAAATAAGCAGTTGATACTTTAAAAAGTAGACATAAGAAAAGTGTTACAAAATGAATGCTAACCTTATTGTATTTCATCAACTTTTTGAATTTGTGTGAGAAAGTTTTTTCTCTAAATTTGAGCGTGTCCAGCTGGCTCGATATCTTTTAAATTTTAGTTTTTCTTCAATCAGTTGTGCTTCTAAAGTCTCAGAGGGTTACATTTTCTTTAAATATATTAAAAAATGAATATGGATGGTTTGTGATTCTAACGAAGAACAAAACATTCTCCTCTCTGTGTAAATGTTTGTAAAACATTTGTATTTAAATCTTTCCTCATTCCTGTTGCAGGAGCTCTTGGACATTCTGATGCCATAATGAGTCCAGATTGCAAACCGAAGCTGGACGTCAAAGACGATGTCCCCAACAACGAGCCCCACAAACCGAAGGTACCTCCCTAACCAACCACCTCCTTCTAGTTCCCTTCACAGATCATTCTTTCCTTTTTTTATAATCTTGATGCTTTTTTATCTAAATGACTCAAACCAAGTCTGATCAGTATTTGCTGCCTCAGCACATTAGTCTGTCTAAAGTTTTCTCACCATATTCAATGATTTGTTTAACATTTACCAATCTTAATGTTCCTCTCGCTCTGTGTTTGCCCGCAGCACTCTCTGCTCGCTGATGTTTTGGCAGCTCGAGATGCAATAGAGACAGAAACAAAAAGAAACAGAGAGCTTGCCATCTGCAGCACACACTCGCGCTTGCATGCGTTCAGACACAGAAACAGAATATACGATGCACGTAAATATCAGAAGACATTCTGCATTTCAGTTGCACAACTTGCACGGCTGTTCTGTGCTTCCTTCTGCTCACGTGCGCGCATCTCAATACACAATGCTGATTTCTCATTTTGACCTACAATAACAGCTCAGCTTGGCTCAGCTCAGCAACAACAAAACTCTGCTCTTTGCTCTTTTCTGCTCCCTCCCCTTGTTTTTGCTTAAAAACTCCTCTTCAGCACGCACACACTCTCTCTCTCTCTCTCTCTCACACATGCCTTTATCACAAGCACTATGCATCTTTTCCCTCCAAATCCCTGTCTTTTCTTTTGCTGATTACGGTAGTAGGGCCTTTTGAATTATTTAAGGCAGCCTGAGCAGCCAGAAAGACCCCCAGTGCTCCCCAAAGAGATGATCTGTCTGCCAAGAAAGAGAAAACGAGTTAGAGATTCAGACAGAGAGACAGCAAAAGAGAGGGCCAGAAAGATAAGGTTTTGCTGACATGAGCATTCTGTACACTGACGAGAAGCACTTGTCAAGCTGTTGTTCCCTCTTTTGCAGCTTCTTTCTCACACTCACAGACACACACACGCACGCATTTACTCACACTCTTTAGAACCTCACACAGAAACTTGCACACATGCATGCTCACTAGCATGGATTTACGCAAAGTGGATTTTATAGCAACTTGATCTGCAGTTATGTTAAATATTATATGAAAACATGGCTTCTGCAGCGCAATAACACACAGTAGCAGCTACAGCATCTATAAAATATATTTCATACTGAGGATTTTTTACTTACACTTACTGTAATTCTGCAGGAATCGTTTCATATTGAGTGTGGCTGCACAATATATTGAATATGTATCCATATTGTAAAGGATTCCAATCAATCAGAGACTAAAACTGGATGATAATGATATACGTATATGTTAACCAGGTGGACCTCCTGAATAACCACAGCCAGCACATGGGGAATATTTTGATCTTTTTGATCCCAAAACGTGGAGGGTATTGGCATCTCCATAATAATGTTTCCTTATGTTAAAATATAATAGTTGCAGTAGAAGCTGTTTTGTGCATAATTGATAAAAATAGATGAAAAGCACCAAATTATTCCAGAAAACCTATGACTATAAAGAAACTTTAAAAGTTGTCAAACTTTGTCAAATGTTACAAAATCAAATGCTAAATCTGCACATCCATTTGAGTCTATATTTATTAAAAACAGTTCAAAGATACAAGTACAATCTTGAAAATGACCAGTTTAGTTCACTTGTTTAAAACAAAGTATTTGTTCCTGATGTGATTTGGATTTGCTGCTTTGTCTGGCACCTTGAATTGACTTGTGAACTGAATTAAATTAGTTTTGATTAAATGCAGAAAAAACAAGGCGTGGTTCCTGCTATGCTTTTATTTCTATCAGATACATAAAAGTTTCTAAAACAATCAGCTGTTGTTGTTTTCAAATCAAATCTAGATTTTTCTAGAGATAGGTTTCAGTTTGAACACTTTGAGGCCTCTTCTGTTTTTTTCATTTTATTACACCTCAGATGTTTCCAGACTTGTTTACCACAGAGTCACGTTGCTGTGTGGAGTTATGGTTTGTTTTCTTTAATAAACACCCTTTTCTTCCTAAGAATAACTTGGATAGCTTCATATTTTTGCTCTAAAAACTGAACAGGTTATAATAATACAGGACAGAACCCTTCAGACGCTGGTTTCTGAGAGGTGCTCTCCCCTTCTCCAGACAAACAGCATCCATGATTTCCTGGTAGAAGTGTGTTTTATTACACCACATCTTTTCCCACTTCACATTTGTTGAAATAAACCTGAGAAGAAGTGTTTCTGGACATATACGATCGTTGATTTTTAACATTTGTTAGGTGGTTTTTCAGTGTTCAGTTTTGGTTCTAATAATTTCCTAAATCGTTTGCAAACATTCTCAGGTAATCGTAGCTTTGTGTTTTGAAGGCTGGTCTTTTAAAGACGACCTACAGCAGTGAGCAGGTGCAGTGGAGTAAAAAGTACAACACCTCTCCCTGAAATGTCACTGATGTCATTTTAACAGCTCCAGGACGGTTACATGAACAACAACAGCAGCAGCGTGTCCCAGCCAGCCACTCCAGGCGGTACCCTGCCCGTGCCCTCCCCCCTCTCCCCCAGCCCCGCCAGCCTGTCTTCCTACCACGGAGATGACAGCGACAGCATCAGCAGCCCGCCTTGGCCCCTCAAAACTCCCTCTAGCCCTGTAAGAATCAGAAACCTCACTTGCTTTGATGCATTCACTTAATAAATACAAAAAAACTAAACTGGATTGTTTTACTGACAATATGTTTAGAGTGTTTTCCTTAACCTGATTTGAGGCCAAACTGTTGTTTGGGATTGAATTCTGTCTATCAGTTTGAATTTAATGAACTTAGAAGCAAACACAGGCTCCACACCAAACAAAACGCGGTGAAGAAGTGTTTATTTTCGCTCGGTCATTCAACCAGAGGTGCACTTCACACTGTGTAAATAACAGATGAATTTTTAATAACCTTGACTGGGTGAGAGGGTTGTTGTGGCAGAAAACAGAAAGAGGAAAATAAACTGCAGACTGTAGTGTACTACTGTTTTCCACTCTGCCTTACTTATCGTCTGCCTCCAACAGAAAGTCAACCCTAACTCCTCTTCTGTCGGTGGCGAGCGAATCAGCCGGCTGTACGAGCTGGGTGCAGAGCCAGAGAGGCGAGCCTGGGTGGAGCGCTACCTGACCTTCATGGAGGAGCGGGGCACGCCTGTTTCCCAGCTTCCAGCTGTGGGCAAGAAACCACTGGACCTCTGGAAGCTCTACGTGGCCGTTCGGGAGATTGGAGGCCTCGCCATGGTAACGCAAAGGCTCCAATTGAAGATGTGGGGAAATATTAAGGATAAAAGACATTTTGCAAACCTTAAAATAGCACTTATATGATTTAGCCTCTCGTTCTGTAAAGACATCTCATTTTTATCACTTGCACAGACGTTTTTTAAGATTCTTCAGCAGTGTGCACTCTAGCTAAATGGCATATGGCGCGCTTGTAAATGTTAAGAGGTGTCCTCAAGAGAGTGAGATACATAAATTAATTGTAGAAAACCAGCCTACTCATGGAGCTGAGATCCTGCGTGTTAAAAAATGGACGTTTTTACTCACAGTCTGTTGCAAGTTTTGCAGTGCACAACCTGAAAACTTGTATAGAAAACCACAGGCACTCGTGTGCCTCTGTTAAAAAAAAAAAAGAAATGTGCACAAGATTTTTAAATCGGACTGCAGAGAATTGTAGAGGTGTTAAGGATATAAATTCTGGCTCGTGTGCGGTGCTCTGTTTCATCCCAAAAGTGCTGGCAAGTCGATTCTTTTTTGCAGCAAAATTTGAAAAAGTCTTTTCTGTGTGAATCAATTCAACCTTTGGACGAACATTGTTTTGTAATATTTTCCCTGAAACGAGTCCAAACACCTTAAACATGTTTAAAAAGGGGATGTTTTATAACGTATAACTTTTTGTTGTTTTAAACTAGAAATGTCATCACAATCAGATCAGTTTTCATATTGGTGCTTTTTCATTTTCTTGAAACTCTTCAGGTAAATAAGAACAAGAAGTGGCGTGAGCTGTCCAGTACCCTAAACGTCGGTACATCCAGCAGCTCTGCGAGCACGCTGAAGAAGCAGTACATCCAGTTTCTGTTCGCCTACGAATGTAAGATGGAGAGAGGAGAGGAGCCGCCGGCAGACAGCAACAGTGGCAGCAGCATGACCGAAGGGGACAACAGGAAGCAGGTCAAGATCCAGCCGCCCTCACCTGGTAAGTCCTGATAACAGAGTTTTACTCTTCTCCTTTTTTAATGACTCTCTCCCATCTGTCAGCAGCCAGATAACAGATGCTGTTGATCAAACCAGATTTCCTCTATGAACCTTGCAGCTGTGTCAAAAATCTTCCCAGGAACAAAACTGCTGTTTGCATCCAGGAGTACAGCCAAAATTCTTAATTCATTCATGAGTTTAAATCTAAATTCTGTGTAATCTGACCCCAAACCTTCCCTGGCATGGCTTGAAAGTCTTAAATGCTATTTCTTATTCCATCTAAGATTAAAACAGCAGAAAAGACTGCACCAGAATTACATTAACACTACTTAAAACCCAAGAGAAATAAGTGATGATTTATAGTTTAATAGAGGTGGATTCTGATACAACCACCCCTTGCACCTCCAACCTGGGACTCGCCTTTATTTGATTACAAAATGAGGAGGTTAAGTAAGATTGTTTTGGTGCACTACCACAACACAAAAGGTGCTTTATGTTTGCAAGTTCCCCATTTCACACTGTGTGTCTCTGCGCACAATTATGAAGTGAAGACGAGTCTGTGTGAACGGCGAGGCGAGGTCGCGTCTCTAATTTGCAGCGGAGATGAGAAAAGTGACCCTTGCTTTTAAATAGGACACCGGAGCTCTTCACCTACCTGAGACGCTGCAGATTGCTTTTCCTGGAGGGTGGAAAAGAACACCTGCCTTCATTTGCATCCACACATGCACACGCATGGTCCACGTAACCCACAGATACACATATTTAAATAGATTTCTGCTACGATTTTCTCACGGCACACATTATAATTCATGATTCGGGCTCTTCTCATCGATTCAGGAGGATCGAAACGCCTCAGAATTGCATTTTCAACTCAAGCTGTGCACATGTTCATATTGTATGATATGAAAGGTCTGATTCTTTTGCTTTTTGGGTTGTAATATGCAGCTAAAGCTCAACTCCTAGCTGCAACACTTAAAAGAGATAATCTTCATGTAGGAGGAACTGATCACTTAATTGCATTTAAGAAATAAAACAAACATTTAATGTTTTACAGTTTAAATACATGCAAAAGCAGTCAGACGAGTCTCAGATGAGCTTTTGTCATTTTCCATATGTGTTTTAAACATTTTCTCTAATTTGCTCACCAATTTCTTTTTTGTTTTTTTCTTTGCCACAGCATGCATATACACAAAATAAAGCTGCTCTGGTATTTTTTTTTTGTGCAAAGTGACTAATTTATACTTTAGCATCACTGCTTTCCATCCCCTAAAACCTTCTATCTTTAGAAGGATCTTAAAGTGCCACACTATTGGGAGCAGCTCTGGATGAATTTCACCAGCACTGCAGAGCAGCCTCAGCTAACGTGATATAAAACCTCACAAGAGGAAGGTTTTTCACCCACATTAGTCAGGTGTTGCAGTTTGTCTTTGTGTTGCACTGATCTACACTCCTCAATATGTTCATTGCTTTAAACTTGTACTGCCAGTATAAAGATTGAGACTTTGTGCACTTGCTTTTGCTTAAAGAGATGGAACATAGACTTTTTTTCTTGAATTAGACATCCCAATCTTAAGAGGAAATTTTACCATGATAAAAAAAAGTCCGTAACAGATTTATTGGCTTGTGAGGAAAAAGTCCCATCTGTTTCCTTTTGTGTACCTGGTGGTTGATGGGCTCTGCACCAGTCAGCTCTGAACAAACTGCCCTCCGACACCCTGCCAGCCTATATATAGACTGACAGCTCAGAGATGTCACTGAAGGAGCCTGTCCACGGGGGCTGCAGGGGGTGAGGAGGGTGAGTGTGTTTATGTGGTGGGGGAGTGTGGAGTGATTAATGAGGACTGGAACGTAGAACGTAAACAAACCCGACCTCACCGTCACCTTTCATTCACAAAACCCACTCAGCTGGCTGACTTTCTTTCTTTTTTTTTTACCCCTCCCCCCTCTTTAACCACCACCGCCTCTCTGGATTATGTCACTCTCTCACACACGTGCAGGCTCTCCTGTTTTCTGCACACACACACTTTTCCCCCCTCTCTTCTCTGTCATCCCCCCCCCCTTCCTGCTAAATGTGAAGCAAAGGGCACACGAGTCCACCCTCCTCTCCCACACCTTCATACCTCCACTCCTCCTCTTACAGATCTGTCTGACTGCTCACCTGCTCTTGAAGAACGGCAAACCTCTTAACCTTGGCTAACCCCACCATTGTTTCCTCTTCTCCACGTGTGCATGTGTGTGCATATTCATTTGGTTTGACACCGGGACAGCCCAGGAAGAGAAGAATCCCTAATGCTCACTGACCTGTCGTTGCCCTTTTACCCACCTCTGCTCATCATCATGGGACTCCATCTACCCCTGTCTGCCTCTCCTCCTCTCAGTCTCCTGTGATGTAGTGGTAGAAGTGTGTGTGTGTGTTGGGGGGGGGGGGGTCATTGAATAATTCAGAATTAGCATTAAATTTTAAAGCTTAAGTCTTACGGGGGCTTTTTTCTGAGGAAATGTAGCACAGGGAGAGGCCACTGAGGCTTCTCCAGAGTAGGGCTTCTTACACTAAATGCTCATTAGGATACTTTCATGTTCTCTCACTGTCTTTGTCATCTTTTAGCTGGAACAGTTCACATTTTCCATTCATTCTGGGAATTTGTATCACTTGGTTTTCATCTGGTTGGGGGTTCTTTGTGTGCAGGGCTCTTGTAGCTCTGTGCTCCTATAATTTCATAATCATCTGAACCGAGAATTTCACAGAAATGTGGTGTCATAACAAAAGAGCACACAAACCCAATTTTAACCACTGTTTGAATCTCTTTGTGATTTTTTTTTTTAAAGCTTTCCGGAGCTCATTCACATTTAGTGGATGTTTTTCCTCCTTTATAAACACTATATTTCCTCTGAGCTCATCAAGTCTGAGGTACACCAAATAAAAGTCAGCTAAACCAGCTTCTTTCAAATTCAGACTTCAGCCCAGGAGGGTAAATTCTTATAAAAATCTCCTTGCTTCGTCCTCTCCTCCTTCACTTCCCCCTCTGTCGGCCTCTCTTCCACACTCCCTCTGTTGCCATCCTCCCTGCCCTTGTGTAGTGTGTTTGTTCGGGCTCAGTTCTCATGTCGGGCATCATTCTGAGTGCTTTGGACTTAAGCCCAAAGTTATCTCCCTAATACAGCACCTTGCTGCGGTGAAATCCCACTTTGGCCGTTCTAACTCAAACCAGCTTCAAGATCACAGCAGAGGACGTGGGGGAGCCCTGCTGTCGGAAAGCGCAACAGTTTTTAGGGAGAATTCAGGGAAATCGTCCAGGTTTAGTAATAATGCTGCTCCTGTCTCCCAGCCAACTCAGGCGGGTCTCTCCAAGGACCCCAGACGCCCCAGTCATCTGGCAGCAGCTCTACGGCAGAGGCAGCAGGTGACCTGAAACCCCCCACACCTGCCACCACCCCACTGGGACAAGTCACTTCACTGCCCCCCAACAGGTACCACACAGACTCCACTGAATCAGCTGCTTTTACCTGTTCAGCCTCTGAAAACAGTTACACCCCTAAAAAAGAGAGAGGTTTTGGATTTCATATTGAGATTCAGACATGTGGAGTTTTCTGTTCTTTCTCTCTGCTGATTTTAATTATAAACCACAACAGCTGAATGCTGGCAGGAGACTCAAAGTCCTTTGTTTGGTTTTTGTGATATAATGTGAGAAGGAATATTCATGCCTCACCACAACAATGCTACCAATTTAGAGTCTTTTAAGCATATTTTAGGGATATAACAAGTACTTCCATGTGGATTTCAAAAAATACAATCTTTAGTTAAGTTTTTGGCTCGAGATGCTTCAGGGTTTCATGTTTTTTGCTGCTTCACCCCAAACAAATCAAGATTGCTTTATTTAGAAAAAAATACTAATTAAAAGATTTTATATAGAACACTTCAAAAAAAAAGTTGTCCCAGTATGGGTCTGTACTCCCAGAGTCCTTATGGACCCCAATAAGGTTAGAGCCTGTTTCCCGTGGCAACAGTCAGCTACACAAAGAGGAAAAACAAAGTTTGCACTTTACCTATAGAACATATTAGTCCCTACGTCGTATTAAAGAACTGAACTTCTTACAGTCAAAGACAAATGCAAGCAACATATTGTGAAAATTTTAAATCAACTTCCTGTTTGCACACAGATTTTAAACTGTTAGATTGATTAAACTACTAAGGAGCAAAAAGAGTCATTAAAATTTGCTGTAATTCATTTCAAATTGATTTCAAATAAAATAATTGTGTTAAATTTCAACCCCTCCAAGCTCATCACATCCACAGTGTCTGTATTCAGTCCCTGATGTGGACTTCTCTCCTCATTCCATGTTTTCCTCATTTGTCCAGGAGCAGTGTGAGCGTGCAGGACCCCTTCTCAGAGGTGAGCGACCCGGCCTTTCAGAAGCGGACTCCCAGCCTGCCCCCCTCAGCTCCTTACCAGCAGGGCCTCAGCATGCCTGACATGATGATGAGGATGCAGTACGACGCCAAGGATCCCTTCGCTGGGATGAGGAAGAGTAAGTGAGGCACACACTGTGACACCTTATCACCGGAAAGATTTGTTTGTTTTTTTTCCTTTAGGGGTTTATGTGAACAAACCATTTTGTTTTAAGGTGGGGGGTGTTCTTTTTTGTCCATAGGCAAATACAATTATCATGTTAATTTCTGTTTACAAGACTTAGATGAAACAAGTTTTAAATGTAAAACTTCCATCTTTAAACTTTATGCAAACTCACGCGGCTCTTTGTCAAAATGACACATGTGTCCCGAAGCCATTGTTCTTTCATCTGTCCCGTTGGTCTAATTTGTTGTCAAATCACCATGTCGACTCAGATCAGGACAGATGTTTGTGTGTTTTACTACTAAAACTATGAAAGGAGATAAGAACTGTTTGTTACGCCACACATCATCAAAAACATGCCAGCTCGTCTGATCTCCTTGTAGCTTAGCCTTCGTCTCATCCTTATTTCTCTCATCCTTTCTTTTTCCTCCAACCTTTCATCCTTCCCACCCCGCTGAGACGCACCTGTTTAGACCAAGTCATGTGGTTTAGTTTTCAGAACAAACAGTAGTTTTAGAAATAACCGCAGCTCCTCTGAAGGCTGCGGCGAATGGAGCCTGAATGTGTAATATGGTGGATGGTAGCTGCATAACAACACAGCATCAAAACAAAAGGTCTGAGCTGAGAGCGGAGAAGATTCATGGACACATGCTGCCATCTGCTGGTGAAGCAACGTTTCAAACACTTTGGAGATAATTTGCTACTTCTCCTGCAGTGGCTGGAGCTGACCCCTACATACCGAGCCAGATGCCTAGTGGTGGTATGCCGGACATGTATGGTCGGCCTCCGTCGGGCCTGAGCATGAGTCAAAGGTCACAGTATCCATATGGGCCAGGCTATGACAGAAGGTAGGTGTATGAAGCTCCCAGACGTGGAATTATTTTTACTAAATATTGCCCAGCAAAGAATATAAAAAAGGCATGTTTGTTAAGATTGTGCTGTTTAATCTTTAGACCAGATCACATGATGGGGATGGAAGGGACCATGGGCCCCCCTGGAAATCAGAATAACATGGGACACTCCAACAGTGAAGGCAGCATGTACTCCCCCAGCAGATACCCCTCCCAGCAGAGGTCAGGACTCCCATGATTAACAGCTTACATAAAAAAAAAACATCTTCATGCTTTACTAAAGGTATTTTCTGGATATTAATTGGTGAATTATACTTGAATTTGCAGACATGACAGTTATGGCCAGCAGTATCCCAGCATGCCATATGGGATGCATCCATCTGGAATGTACTCACAGCAACAGGTAACAAACGCCTCATCAGTGCTGTTGATCTGTGTTAGACTGAGTTCTAACGAGATGATTTATTAAAGAGAACTCCAGCATACAGATTAGAAATGAATAATGTAATGTCATCAAATACAGCATCATTTGTTTTGTTTTGTTTTTTTTGTTTATTTGTTTTGACAGTGTTCTGTCGTTTCTGATATGAGAAACATTACCAAGTCTGAGAATAGAAACGGATAAGAAAATAAAATCCCCGACAGCAGGATTTAGTGCATTGATCACAAGATTAACAAGATGACGTTTTTTACTCTTATCGTTGTCCTTCATAAATGTAGAGACTTGATGCATGTGAAATTAGAATAAATCAGTGGCCGATGTTAGAGGAGCAGCAGCCATTTTTAGATGCATATTTGAAAGATTGTTTTAAAAAATGAAGTAATACAGAAATATTGGTCTGAAGATGTAAAAAGCAGCAGGTGAAGTGAATATTTAATGGCCTTTAATGATGGCAAAAACAAAAATATGAGAAAAACATAAGGATTTTTTTTCACAATATAATAAATCATAATTTAGGAAGAGTTTTATTGAGGTTTTACTTCTAGTATAAACACATTAGACAGATTATATTAACATGTTAATATTGTTTTGAGATTAATTAATGATTGTAACGTGTGAAATTATGAGAATACGTGTCTCATATATGTATTTTTATCTTAATTCATCTTTACTTGATCAGGGCTACAAACGGCAGATGGATGGAATGTACGGCCCCCCACCCAAGAGACACGAGAGTGACATGTATGCCATGCAGTACACCAACCAGCAGCCGGACATGTACAATCACTACGGTGGTGGGTACTCAGGTCCTGAACACAGACCAATCCAGGGACAGTTCCCTTACCCCTACCCCCGCGACCGAATGGGCCCATCGGGTCAAAACCAACACAGCATGATGAGTGGGGGCCCCACCCCGAATCACGCTGCCGATGGGCCTAACATGTGGCCTTCAAGAACAGAGCTCGGCTATCCCTACCACAACAGACAAGGGCCGCCGTCACAAATACCACCGTATGGCTCCGTCTGCAGAGACGACATGGACGGTCGGCCCGGGCAGGACCAGTGGCACCGCCAGTCTCCCTACATGTCTTCATCAGGTGGCATGCCCACTTTATCCTCACGCCAACCATCATCTTATTCCAACTCTCCATCCATGGTCAACCATCTACCCAGAGCCCCCAGCCCAGGGCCCTTCCAGCGCTCAATGGACCCTCGAATGTCCCCCAGTAAAGCCCCGTTCATGTCTCCCATGAAGATGCCTAAGCCTGGGTTGGCTATGATGGGCTCACAGGGCAGTGGACCCATCGGTCAGTTTCCCCCTAACCTGAGGAGGGACCTGAATTACCCCCCAGGGTCAGTGGAATCCACCATGCCGATCCTCAAGCCTCGACGCAAACTCAACTCCAAGGACTGTGGTAAGACAGAGCCCTCTTTGGGTCGGTTTGTAAGAATTACAAAAAGCTGGATTTTTTTTTGTCTGAGTCAATAAGCCTACCTGCAGATTAAAAGACTGGAAATAATGTAGTCAAGCTAACTGCTTTCACTAACTTCATGGATACCAGTTATATCTAGTGCTGTCATGCGATTAAAAAAATTGTGCGATTAATTAATTATGATCTGTAATTAATTAATCTAATTAATCGCATTTTTAATCGCATCTAAAGAAATGGCTAAAAAAGGCCTCCTCTTGAGTTATTGTCATTTAAATTCATTAAATGATTGTGTCAGACCAGTAGATTGATATAGAACAACATAAAGTGTCTTTCTGAAGTCATTTATTGTGTTTAACAGACTTGAACAGATTCAGTCCCAGTGCAACCATTACTTTGGTCAGTGGACTCAGTCTGCAGCAGCTCTGTTAACCCCTCATCTGATTTTAGGTTCTGTTTTATCTGCTGTAAAGCACATTGTGTTGTTCTGCAGGAAATGTGCTCTATAAATAAAGTTTGATTTGATTTTCCACCAAGAATAAAATTTAAATTTCAAAGGTGGGGGGGCACAACTTGAATACAGGGGTGGGAGGAGGTGGAGAAGAGGGTCTGAACTGTTTAAAAAGAGCCATAATATCAACCCTACACCTAAAAACAACAGCCAGGATCCATTTAATATAGTGCAACATTGTTTTAGACAGTAAAAACTACAGGACTCTAAACTGACTTTAAAAACGAGCAGAGGCTACGTCCCCCCTGCACCCCCCCAAACTACGTCCATGTCTTCCATCAGGCACTGCTGACTGGACCGGTTCATAACACCGCCAGTCCAGCGGTGTACTAGGCCTACTGGTAACCAGTGGTCAGCGCTGTGCTGGACAAGCGGTGGAAGCTGTGAGCCGGCCGGTCGCGCACCGGACCAGCTGATATTTAAGGCTGAAATACACCAGCGGTCAGCGCTGCGCCACGTCGCGCTGTTACTTTGAATATAAACCGTTGTAGTCCGTCAGATCACTCAGTGTAGGCTACTAGTGATCAGCGCTGTGCTCCACAAGCGGTGGAAGCTGTCAGCCGGTCGCGCGCGCACCGAACCGGCTGACAGCTACGTGTAATCAGTGATCAGAGCTGTGCTGGGCTGACGGTGGTCATCGGTTCCGGTCGAGTAGCTCGTGAAATGAGCAGGTCGTTTTAATTTGCACTTCCTGTTGCAGCGGGTTCAGATAAATAGCGCTGATGCCGGTTTCATAACACCGCTATGGCCATCAGCTGTTTTGTCTCGGCATCATGCGTAGGTCACGTGATCACTTCCTGAAAGTGAGGCGCTCTGAGCCTCACAGAGCTGCTCAGTGACACACAAACACCGCGAGGAGACCAGCTCAGCACACAGACATCACTGCAGCGGCAGACTGCAGGCAGAAACAGTCAAGCGATTAAATATGCGATTAACGCGATTAAAAAAAATAACGCGTTAATTAGGGCTGTAATTAATTAATCGTAATTAACGCGCTAATCTGACACCTCTAGTTATATCATCTCAGAGCCAAAGTCTTGCTTTGTGACATTTATAGAATTCAGCAAAAGGGAAAACTTTCTAAATTGGAAAAATAATTAACCACTGCAGATTGTTTGATCCCAGTTAAATCCTTGGAAAGTTATGGTTTTCATTATTTTATGTTTATATAAACATGTTAGCTTTGCTCAAAAAGGCACATTTTCAGGTAGAACTAGCTTATGTCGTAAAATTATGAAGCCCTTATGGACTACTGTCGCTAATGAGCATCAAACAACTTCTGGTCCTAAATCAACCAGATGGAGTATCAGGATTAGTACTTTCATCCAAAACCTGCCATATCCAGTCCTATACATGTCTACTGCCCTCTAGTGGAGGATCTGTTGGTGGAAAAAATTCTTTCCTATATTACAGTAATATTGTTATATGATTACATAATTTTTTTTAAATGATCATTATTTAATTGTTGTATTAATAATAGCCGATGAATAGTTTAGTTTTAAAAACTAGATATTTAAATTGTTATGGTACTTTATAATTCAGGTTTTAAAGAGTTAAAAGAAATTTTTTTAATCTGATTTTTGGAGTATGATCCAGAGTCTGATGTATTTTTCTGACATTTTAACTGCAGGAACGCCTGAAGCGTGGCGTGTGATGATGTCACTAAAGTCTGGCCTGCTGGCGGAGAGCACTTGGGCTTTGGACACCATCAACATCCTGCTGTATGATGACAGCACCGTGGCCTCTTTCAACCTCTCCCAGGTAAAACCAATGGTCATTAATTAATACATCAATTAAATACATTTACACCATGCACCATGTAAAGACAGTTGCATCATAGTAAAATTTTAATAACGCCCAACAAATTTCAAATATTATTCTTGTTTACAGACGAGAGCTTAGAAAGTCTCTCCTACAACTGAATATTTTTGTTGGTAGTCAGCTAATCTCACGCTTAAATGAAAAGCTTTTACAAAAATAGCTTTAGTCTATTTTGATCCACAACTAACATAATTGCTTTATTGTGAAAGAAAGCCAAAATTTTGAATAAAAATTGTTTTTTACATTTTTTTATGTTGATTCAATAGTTAGATTTTTTTTCTAGAGTGCAATTCTTTTTGTTTGTTTTTGCTCTAATATTATTAATGATAATATTTTATTTTTTTGCCCAGTTGCCTGGATTCCTCGAGCTCATTGTGGAGTACTTCCGCCGCTGCCTGATTGAGATTTTTAGCATCTTGGAAGAATTTGAAGTTGGGACGATGGTTCCACAAAACCATTTAGAGTCTGAGTCTCTTCAAATGAAGGAGCCTGCCTCTGATCAGGGAACAGATTCTCCCGCCCCACCTGGACCTGAGACCTCTTTAGCAGCAGAGACCCAGACGGAGCAGACAGGAGGCATGGAGGAGGAAACTCCACCTGTCACTGCAGAGCCAACAGAGGTGCATTGCAAAAAGCCAGAACCAAACGTAGACATAAAAAAGGAAGAGAAGAATGAAGAAAAGGAATCGGGAAAAGAGAATGACAAAGAAAGTCCTCCTCATCCTCCTGCAGAGTCAGAACCTAAACCTAAACAAGCCAGCAAATACGACAAACTACCAATCAAGATTGTGCAGACAGATGACCTGATTGAAGACCTGACTGAGCGTCTGGGTTACGTCACTGTGTTTACCAGCGGGCTGCTACACTGGCAGGCAGGTGGAGGCGACTCCACCGCACACATCCAGACACACTTTGAACTGCAGAGCGAACCACCTGCCAGAGCAGATAAAAACACAAGAAATGAGAACAAAAAGGAAGATAAGGAGGATGGCGAAAATAAGAAACTGCTGAAACATATAACTGCAACTATTGATGATGTTTTGTGTGCCAGGGTTGAAGCCCTCTTTCACGCCCATCCTGCACGCTCCCTGCCATCTTACCCTTTCAGGGTGCATCCGGATGGCGAGGACAACCACATCACCCTCCTGGAGGATGAGCCCCGCTGTCTGGATGAGGCTCCTCTCTCTACAACCTCTGCCTGGCAGGACTCCCTGTCTAAAAGATGCCTCTGTGTCTCCAACATCGTCCGGAGTCTGTCTTTTATTCCTGGGAACGACATGGAGATGTCACGTCACCCCGCGCTGGTTCTCCTTCTGGGCAGGCTGCTTCTACTGCACCATGAGCACCCAGAGAGGAGCAGGTCATCCCCGAGCTATCAGAGAGACGAGCAGCCGGAGCAGGGGCTGTCGAGTAGCAGAGACGAGTGGTGGTGGGAATGTCTGAGTCTACTCAGGGAGAATGCTATGGTCACACTCGCCAACATGGCAGGCCACCTGGATCTCTCAGCCTATCCAGACACAATCTGCCTGCCCATTCTGGATGGCCTTCTCCATTGGATGGTTTGCCCCTCTACTGAAGCCCAGGACCCCTTCCCATCAGCACCACCGCATTCCCTGCTTACTCCTCAGAGGCTGGTGCTGGAGTGCCTCTGCAAGCTGAGCATCCAGGACGGCAACGTCGACCTCATGCTGGCCACTCCACCTTTTAGTAGACAAGAGAAACTTTTTGCGGTGTTGGTGCGCTACGTGGGTCAAAGGAAGGCGCAGGTGTACAGGGAGATGGCAGTGGCTGTCCTTTCCCACCTCGCACAGGGAGACCCAACAGCAGCACGTGCTATTGCCTTGCAGAAGGGCAGCGTGGGTAACTTGGTAGCCTTCTTGGAGGATGGAGTCAGCATGGCGCAATACCAGCAGAACCCTCACAGCTTGCTGCACATGGGGCACCCTCCTATGGACCCACCCAGTATAAACATGATGTGCAGAGCAGCTAAAGGGCTGATGGCCATGGCTAAGGTGGAAGAGAACAAGACTGAGTTTGCTTTGTATGAAAGCAGATTATTAGACATCTCCATTTCCTCGGTGCTCAACGCAGGTGTGGTCGCCATTGTTTGCCAAGTTCTCTTTCACTTAGGGAAATTATGACAGGAGTAGAAGCAGAACTCACACGGCAGACACTGAGGCTAAGATGAAATCTCTGTGGTTTTCTATTTTTATTTATTAAAATGACAGAAAATGTTTGTGTTTTTTAAAAGAAATATTCACATTAGCGAGTTAACTCTCTATATATGTATAGCTTCTGGACCCCGCAAAAAAAAACAAAAGAAAGATAACATGTGGGTTTGGGACCGGAAAGTTCATTTTAATACAAATATTTAATACCTGTAGGTGTTAGTTTTGGTTATTATTATTATGAATATTTTTATTTCAGTTTGTTTACTTTTTCAGCCAAAGCTGCCACCAGGTGTTGGTGCTGATTTATGTGGTTTCTTTTGAGTTGATGAGACATTTTTCAGTTTTATAAATGTGAATATGCTCATCAACATTTTATTAACGAAGCATATTTATTTAAAAGCTGACACTGTACAGTTTTTTGGACTTTTCTTTTTGCCAACAGTTTGTGTGGAAGCTGGGGTTTTAAAAAAAGACTTTTTAAACTGAAATGTATATGTCTCCATTGCTGGAAGATAAATTGTGCAATAGGACCAGAGCAAGTTGTCCCTTTTTGAAAACAGGAGGATATGAAACTGTAGTGTGTGCTTCTGGCCACGAGGAGGCAGCATTGCACCAGCCAATCAACAAAGGAGGAGAGCGTCTGTCAAAAATAAGTAAAGGATCTAATTTATCAATCATAGCCTCAGAGACTTTCACCGATGAACTTTGTGTTTCTGGCACACCCGTGTTATGTCTGTATTTTTTCATCACTGTAAATAAATAAACTTTTGTGCAAAAGATGCACAAAACTCTTTGAGTCTCCATCAAACATAGCAGGAGCTGGGACTTTGAGACTATTATAACTAAATGCTTTTATTGTTGGTAAAATTTGGTATTGTTATTGTACATATTTTGTTAATTGGGTCAACTATTTGAACATTGCAGATGTACCTGATGTTTTAATGTACAAATTCTTGTATGCATTGTATTATAGCTGAGAAAACAATCGCTTTGGTAATTAAATGTGAAAGTGCCAGGGTGAGAAGATAACTAAGGTCACGTGAGAAAACTGAACATATTTTCGTTTTTGTTACAGTCCTCCATTCACATCGATGGACATATTTTTTAATCTGCATAAACCTCTGGGGGGGGGGGGAACGTGTGAAAAGAACCTTCAAAATGTCCTGAACTTCATTGTAAAATTAGCCTTTTTTTCCCTGTATGACTCCTTGTCTTTTCTTCCGTATACACATTTATACTCTGTGCTGCACATGTCACAAATAAATGTACGATGAACATTGTTAAGCACTGGAGACGTTGCATTATGTCCTGACAATCCTAGGCCAATAAACAAACATCAGTTGCTTACTTGAGCTGTTGTTCTGTGATGTTATTGAAGAGACGATTGGCCCTTCAAGCCTCACGGTGTAAATAAATAATGATTTTAAAAACCTGATCATTTGTGTTATTTATGCCTTTCTCACAACCTGAGCGTGGGAAATGTTTGGGTCGTTTGCACAGAACTGTGTTTTCTCCTAAACTGTGTCATTTAGCACTACATGTTGGATGATGTAATGTCAAGTATCTTTATTTATAAGTAAAGATTTAAAAAACGGTATCTTAAGAGCTGCTACAGCAGTACAACACCATATAGTTTCCATGGTAACAGTTTGTTTCCTTGTGAAAATGACTTGCATAATCATTATATATTTGTGACTTCCATCCATCCATCCATCCATTTTCTGTAGCCGCTTAGTCCTCCACAGAGGGTCGCGGGGCAGCTGGTGCCTATCTTCAGCGGTCAAGGGGCGAGAGGCGGGGGACACCCTGGACGGGTCGCCAGTCCATCGCAGTGCCACACAGAGACGAACGAGACAAACAACCACACACCCACTCACACCTAAGGACAATTTACCAGCCCAATTAGCCTGACAGTCATGTCTTTGGACTGTGGGAGGAAACCGGAGTACCCGGAGGAAACCCACGCACGCACGGGGAGAACATGCAAACTCCACGCAGAGAGGCCGCAGAGCCGGGACGCGAACCCACGACCTCCTTGCTGCGAGGCAACAGTGCTAACCAACTGCGCCACCATGCAGCCATATTTGTGACTTATCTCTCAAAATAGCACATAAATAATAATAATATCAGACACCATAAACCATATTCTGCTGTAGCACTGGGTGTTTTATTTTCATGATCACAAACTAAGGACATTAAGTTTTTTATGTGTTGTTTTTTTTTCTGCTAATCTTCATTTCATGTCCGGTGTTTAAATCCTGCTGTGCATCCAGATCACAGTACTCTGCTTTAAAAGTCCTATAAAAGTTTGACTTTCTTTTAAACAGGGTCTTTATTAGTTCTTTGGAGACTTTGTGGCAGATTTCTTTTTAAATCTGAATTGTCAAAATGTGTTCACATTTGTTTTTATGGAGCATTTTTATTTCTCTCAAATGAACCCATATATTAAAGGTAACTGACCTGTCTGGCCTTCAGTGACATTAAAAGGAACTTAAATTTGACCAGATTAGAAGTAATTGCTAAAACAATAAATACAAAGATTTATGTAAAAAAAAAAAAATTGGGGGAATTCTGTAACTATTCATGCCAACACTGATCAAATATTTTCTATTCTGCTGATTTGATTCATCCACGTCTTCTGTTTGATATAGGTACACCCAGTGTGTATAAATAATGATTTTTTTTTTTTTTTGGTCATCTTTTTCCTATTCTGAACAGCTGCAATTCCAGCTTTTTTAAGATGAAATTTAAATTTTTCCCTGCAACCATCAACTAGATTTCTCCATCACAACTCAAAGGTAACAAATATGTGAGTGAGTGATATGTTATCTTATAGATTCAAGCAATTTTATTGACTCTTTAATCTGGTGTGATTGTTATTTGTTTTGTGTCAGTGCCAATTCAGGAGTGTTGGTCTCTTTTTTTAAAGATATATTTTTTAAGAGACAGAAAGAGCAAAAACAGTATAGGATTGAGCTGTTTACATGTATATACTTTTGTATTATACAGTAGTCCTGTGCAGCATTTAAAAATAAGAAAAACTCTACTAAAGCACTTATTTTATAAAATCTCAGTTAAACACATCATGTTCTAACAAACATTTATTTTCAAAACTTCTACTTCCTTTAGTTTAAATCAAACATCTGTCTTTTCCCTTTCTCACAGGGGATGTGTGGGCATCTTATGAAGTCCTAGTTTAATTACCTTAAGTAGCACTCCTGAGACTGATAATGCAATCAATATTCTATTTGATCACAGGCTGGAACTGAAAACATTATTATTTGATGAGTGGCTTGGCAGGAAAAACGCTCAATCACTCATTATCTTATTAAACTGTTATTAACACTTTAACCCTTTAACTGGCAGGTCGACCACTGGATAGAGCATGTTTTAATCCTTATATCTTATTATAGTATGCACAGTGGGGAAAAAGTACTCAACTAAAGATATGGGTATTTTTCAATAAGAGGTTGAACTTTATTATCATACATTATTATCACCTCAAAATTCATATTTTTTACATTAATATTACCTTAAATTATATTATAAACCTTTCTGCCTCAAATAAACATAAAAATCCAAAAGATACTTTTTTTAAGTTTTTTTTTTAAGTTAAAAGGTTAAAATAAGTGAAAGTAGGAGTGGGAGGGTGATTAAAACTTGGATTTTTAGCCAAAGTACAGAAAGATATGATGGGTGGCATTTTGAGTGGGGTTGCACTGTTGCGTCATGGTTGTGTGTGCACGTTATGAACAAGATTTTATACATTTACAATGTGCAAAGTGGGATCCTGTACTTTTTACATGGTGAAGGATGACTTTCACGTAGGTAGACAACCACCGGAGAAAACCACCCACACTCCTGCGCTTCTGAGAAGCTGAGTCATCGAGCTCTGACAGGGCGGATGTGGTGGCTGTAAGGAAGACCAGTCCATCATTGGCTTTGACTATCCTGCTGGGCCTCATCTCACCACTAATTACATAGCTGAATTAGAACCGGTGTAAACAAGAGACAGTTCTGACCTTTTGATTGTATTTAAGACATCTAAGCCTTGAAAGGATTTGATTTGTGGTGTTCTTGCATGTATTTTCCAACACAAACACTGCTTCAGACATGATCCCCATGCTGCTTAACGAACCCAGACTAAAAGATTTTAACTAGGGTCAACAGATCATTAGCAACCTCAAAAATTTCCAACAGGTTCAGTTTTGCCGCCTCATCAGGCTCTCCCTGCAAATGTGCAACACGTGCATCTTTCAGCAGTGATGACCAATTCTTTAGAATCTGTGTTTGTAGTTTTTGTGTCTAATTAGTTGGATTTTCAGTCTGGTAACAGGGCTGAATCACGCTGTCAAACACAAAAAGAGCAAAGCGAGAGAAAGAGGGAGAGAGAGAGAGAGAGAGAGAGCGTGTGTGTTTTCCATCTTTGCAGGCTGTTTGATTCAGAACAATCAAGACTTCCTAAATTATATAAAAAGAAACAGACTTCTTAGAGAAAGGAGGTAATTGCACAGTTGTGGGGGAGTGAATGATCCGGGCAGCCAGGAAGCCTTCAGAGCAAAATGAGGAGGTGTGCATGTGTGTCTGTGCATATGTAGGTGTTAAGAAGAGGACAGATGACAGCGAAAATGTGGGCTGATGATGCAATCATGAGCACTAATCAAGCTGAACAGAAAATTGCCTCATTGGTGAACTGCTGCTGGCAGGGAGCATCGCTGCATGGCTGTTTTAACCTTTCATCCTGATGAATATCTTCCCAGGAGGACACAGGACAAGGAGCCTGTAGATAAATTAGATAGTTATTGGAAAACATCCATACTGAGAGTCTTGTTATTTGTAACTTTTCTGGTGAAAGTTTCACTGGTGAAAATATTTCTTACAGTAATTTTTCAGTGGCAATCATGATATATTATAAAAGTTGGATACAAATACTGAACCACTTCATTTTTCTGTCATGCATTGTTAAGATAATCTGCTCACGGTTTTATATTAGTCTGTGTTAATAATAGATGTGGGGAATTCTTTCTTGAGCTGCAGGAGGGTCATTGTTGTTGCAGTACCTCGGTTGGCCAAATGCATATCACTCACTCTTAACCGAAGAAACTACCAAATGGTAAAACAAAATCTTACTTTACCATCTTACTTTATCCTAAACGCAACAAAATAAAATGCATTTTGTCCTAAAAAAAAAAAAAAGACTTGAGACCAAAGTTTAAGACAGTTAAGTTAGAAAATAAAGTTTGCAGAGGTGATAAATCAGAAGAAAACTATAGAGTCCATTTTCTTTAGACTTTTACACAGTCTGAGTTGTTCATGAAACAAGCTGAGTCACTCCCAGCTGGCCATTAAAACTGATGATGGCTTTCACTTTGGGGCAGACATAGGGAAGGTTGAAAATTAAGAAGAAATGTACATTTAAAAAAACATAGTGTTTCTTGCACAAAAGCTGCAAAATAAGCTCTTTAAGCTTAAAAGAAACTGATGATTTGTTTTTGTGACTGCTCCATAATGACTGATAAGTCAAAATCACAGGTTATTTTGGGCAAAAATTAATACATACAGTGTATTAAAGTAGCATTTGTATAGTGCTAGGAGTGCTAAGCTGCAAACAAAATTGTCAGTGTAACTTGTTCTGTGTATTATTTTATGCAAAACTTATTTTTTCTGCACCTATTTGCAAACAATTATACCAATGTTTAAAAATGTGTCAAAATACAATATCATTAAATATCAAGACTAATTGTTGCCATAAAAAATTAAAATCCCATGTCATGTTCTTTATGTTGGAGGTTATGTGTTTAGTCATTTTTCTAAACTTACAATAAAAGAAAACTGTGGTATGAATTAGTGCTGTCAGGCGATTAAAAAAATTGTGTGATTAATTAATTATGATCTGTAATTAATTCATCTAATTAATCGCATTTTTTATCGCATTTAAAGAAATTGCTAAAGAAAGACCTCATCTTGAGTTATTGTCATTTAAATTCATTAAATGATTGTGTCAGACCAATAGTTTGATATATAACAACATAAAGTGTCTTGTGAAGTCATTTATTGTGTTTAACAGACTTGAACAGATTCAGTCCCAGTGCAACCATTACTTTGGTCACTCAGTCTGCAGCAGCTCAGTTAACCCCTCATCTGATTTTATGTTCTGTTTTATCTGCTGTAAAGCACATTGTGTTGCTATGCAGGAAATGCGCTCTATAAATAAAGTTTGATTTGATTTGATCTTCCACCAAGAATGAAATAAAAATTTTAAAGGTGGGGGGGCACAACTTAAATATAGGGGTGGAAGGAGGTGGAGAAGATGGGCTGAACTGTTTAAACAGAGCCGTGATATTAAACACCTAAAAACAACAGCCAGTATCCATTTAATATAGTGCAACATTGTTTTAGACAATAAAAACTACAGGGATCAAAACTGACTTTAAAAACGAGCAGAGGACACGTCCCCCCTGCACACACACACACACACACACACACACACCCCAAACTACATCCGTGTCTTCCGTCAGGCACCGCTGACTGGACCAGTTCATAACACCGGCAGTCCAGCGGTGTACTACTAGTGGTAACCGTGGTCAGCGCTGTGCTGGACAAGCGGTGGAAGTTGTGAGCCAGTCGGTCGCGCAGCTGACAGTTATGGCTGAAATACACCGGAGACATCAACGCTGCGCCACGTCGCGCTGTTATTTTGATTATAAACCATTGTAGTCCGTCAGATCACTCAGTGTAGGCTACTACTAGTGATGTGCTCGACAAGCGGTGGAAGCTGTCAGCTGGCCAATCACGCACCGAACCGACTGACAGTTACGTGTACTGTCTCTGTGATCAGAGCTGTGCTGGGCTGGCGGTGGTTGTCGGTTCTAGTCGAGTAGCTTGTGAAATGAGCAGGTCGTTTTATTTGCACTTCCTGTTGCAGCGGGTTCAGATAAATAGCACTCCAAAAGGTGACGCCGGTGTCATAACACAGGCACGGCCATCAGCTGTGTTTGTTTTGTCTCGGCATTATGCGTAGGTCACATGATCACTTCCTGAAAGTGAGGGGATCTGCTCAGTGACACACAAACACCACAAGGAGACTAGCTCAACCCACACACATCACTGCAGTGGCAGACATGCAGAAACGGTCAAGCGATTAAAAAACATACTAATTAGGGCTGTAATTAATTAATCGTAATTAGCACGCTAATTTGACACCCCTAGTGTGAATATGTGTCACTAAAACAAATAATGTTACCTCCAACACCTCTTTGGAGACCTAGTGTTTGAGCACATATACTAATTCAGTCTTTGAGACATTGTTGATGTGTTTTAACAATAATCTTCAATAATAATAATAATAATGATCAAATTATGTTTCTTGTGTTCTCTTATACGGATTACAAAAAGATACATTTAAATAAATTAGAATATCGTGTAGTAATTTGCTGTTGTATTATAGTATTGCCCCCCACCCCAATCCTCCAGGGTCCCTCTGGATGCGCCCCTGTTGGCTCGGATTTTTTTCCATCAATGGACGCCTGAAGGTCCCCGGGCCACATTTTGGGAACCCCTTTAACAGCTCGTCCTCTGCTCCTGCTCCAACCTCGGTTGAAGGGGGAGGAGCAGGGGAGGCTCCTCTTTGCTCCTATGTTGATGTTTGTTGTTTGCGAGGGCGGCAGCAGTGTGTGGACAGGGGAGACGGAGGGCTGTCGACTGGCCTGCCATGACGCTTTACTGAGGAAAGCTGCAACTTTTTCCGAATCCAAAAGCTGAACGGTGAAGATTTGAGACAATGACCCGTCGATGATAGTAGTGAAACGCTCGGCCGTATGGCTGTGAGGTCCTGCTTGGCTCGTGTTGTGCGCAAAGACTCATTTTTCTGATTGACGACCAGTCAGGATGCTGGAGCTCGTCTGAGACGTGTGCGCTTTCTCTGGACTTCCCTTCCTCTTTTTTTCTAAATCAAGTTCTTCCTAAGCATCGAGAATTTTTTTGAACTCATTTGTTCGCCTTTAAACTTCCAAAGATGGTCTTCTTCGCTCTGGCTCGTAACAAACCGGGATAACGACGGGAGCAGCGACGTGACAACACCCCTAAAACGACGAGCAGCGTTACTTTCCTTCGGTACGGCTTCAGCGAGCAGAGCAGGAAAACGCAGCCGGGATGTGACGCTTCGCTGCCGCACTGTTAAATGACAGCGTAGGCTAACCGAAACCTACCTTCTGGCTCCATTTGAATGGGAGAGTTAGTGAAACAGAAGATTCAGTGATTATATTTGTGTTTGCAAAAGCTAACCTTTAATTTTGTTACTTGTCCAGTTTGATAATATTAACTTAAAATGTATCTGGTCAACTTGTTAGCCACGTTAGCGTGCTAGCAACACTTTATATTTACTCATGCCGTACTAGCCAAGTTTCTTGCTAACAAACAGGCTAGATTAGCAAAAACGTGCTTTTATCTACAATTATATCGCGTATACGTTACAAGATAGACTCCTAAAGCCATAAGTCGTTGTAATGTGATGGATTTATGAGGTATTTTTAATAACAGGAAGTGCACTTCTCTCAAACTTTTGTCCACATATTTTGTCCCTAAAACTTCCGAGCCTTTCTGCTGAACTTAAACCTGTTTTTTCCACAGAGGCTCCCCTGCCCCAGGATTTATTCAACTCTGGGACGTTTTTATCTGCAGTTAATGCATCTTGGGGAGTCCATGAGAGAGTGCGAGTACAGTCAAATAAGCACTCGCAGCTCCACACCAATGGAGACCCCTTACAAGAAAAGGACACCAAAGAAGAGAAAATGGGAGGCCTTTCCAGGTCGGAATAAATTTTACTGTGATGGGAGGATAATGATGGCCAAGCAGACAGGGGTTTTCTACCTCACCCTTGTCCTCATTCTTGTAACCTGTGGACTTTTTTTCACTTTTGAGTAAGTATTATTGAGCTGCTTTTGTGCTCACATCTGTTATTTACTTTTACTAGAGCTGGCATTTTAGATTAGGGATTTCATCTCATTGGCTCAAATGCCAGAGGAAGAGTTAAGAAGAAAAATATCACTTGTTACAGACACATGACTAGAGGTGTTTCCTTTGAAGATTACGTAGAAACATCCCTTAAAATATCCCTTTAGCAGAGGTTGTAAAACAGGCTCTGTTGCTGGTGGAAATATTTCTGTGGTTTTTTTGAGAAGGTGTGGGCTTCCTGTCTTAATTTGTTTATGGGTTACACATGCCCCTGCATGACGTTTTCAGCTTTGTTGACAGTGGTGTCAGCTTTATTAGTGCTGCATTAAAATGCTGGTCATAAAAGTGTTATTGTACAGACATTTGTTTTACTGAAAAGTCCTTGAGCAAATATATTGAATCAGAACTAGTTTTATGGACAGTTGAATTAAAATGAGTGCAACATGAAAATCTAAACTGAGACTCAACTGTTACAGAAAATAGTTTGCAGGTTGATTAAACATTTGCCCCCTCATCATAAATGGGCATAGATGAACCGTACAATCACATTCTGTATTTCTAGAACAATTTCTAAATAACATACAAGATGTTATTTCCTCGCAATCTCATCATGAGTAGATGCATGAATCAGTGTATGGACAAAGACACGACTGCTGGTATCCCAGGAGTATACTGTGCATTCATTCTCTGGTCATTAGCCCATCACTTTGTCATCCATCACTTCAGGAAACCTCCATCTATACTAGATAAGAGTCCTGCTCTGTCATGAGATTTGTTGTTCAGTTGGACTGTTTATCAGGGTAATGTGCTTCACAGACAGAGAATGCTTAATAGGCGAAATATGTGAAGCAGTTGATGCCTTCTGCACACAAGACTGTATAGCACAGTCCCTGCTAACTGATATAGCATGCACTGTCTCATACTTGTGTTAAGGTCTTCCAGTGGCAAAACAAGCCTTGACTGAATTATCTTAGACTGGGACCAGTTTGAAAATATGAAAGGGCCATTGAGCTGTTGACTTTACAAACTGATTTGGTGAGAAGCAGCTTACACGATTCCAAAAAGTAAAGAGAAGAAAATCAAAGTTAGTAAGATGACTAGAAACTAACCTTACAGAAGTGATTAGCAGTATGTCTAGATGTTGAATTTGGGGGTTAAAACGATTACTTCAAACAATTTTCTAAAACCTTTGACTAGATTGGGTGTTTAGCATTTAGCATTTATAGTTTGTGTTTTTGCTTGCATTTGGAAAAGAGAAAAATCATCATTAACCTGTGGTATCTTTAAATTCTACCTGTACAAAAAGTGACTTAAGTTTTAAAGTTACCTCTAGAAGTTATCCTATGGCTGTCTCACCACTGTGCTCACATAGCATATCATCAGCTTTGTGTTGGATTGATTGCACAAATTGTCAGATCGGCAAACCTAAACGGTACAAACCTGGCAGTTAACCAATACAGTATGTCCACTAATATGCTTGTTTCCCTTCATTTTTCCGACAAAGCCACCATTTTTAAGCCCAACAAAGACTTCCAGATAGTTAAATTACTTCAGGTTTTTGCTTTGTTTTCTTGATGTAGAAACAAAGCACTTAAAAGTACCTGATTTCTCTCCAGATATTTTTATACTTGCCTTATGTTTTTAGCCAGTCAACAGGATATCTGTCAAGACCAACATCCTTTAATTCAGGATGATATTTGGTTTGTTTATCTGCACTGTATCCAAAAATGTTTATTATATTTGGTTTTACATTTTAGAAACAATCTTGCTGTTTATTGCAGCATCAACTAAAACAACAACAATAAAATATTAAGCAGATTGTTCTGTATTGGTTGCTTCCAATCAATTCATGTATGTGTAATTTTTTATAAAGAGCTACCCAAAATGCTATCTGAATGAGTTTGCGTTGCTTGATGCATTTAGGTTTATGCAGAATTAATAATTTTAGAAAAGTGATATAAATACAGTGTTTTTACTGTTAAATGATGTGCACAAAAAAGGCTAAAAATGAACCATTTGACTTGTGATATTCCTGGCAGAACTTTAAACAAGGTCTCTGATTCATCAGTTGCTAAACAATTGAAGGTATTTTATTTACTCTGCATTAGACTATTTGGCAGTTTACATAATATTTTTAGACATTTTATTGACAAAATTATTCGCCTTGCCTTCCTCCGCTTATCCGGGTCCGGGTCGTGGGGGCAGCATCCCAACTAGGGCGTCCCAGACCAGATTGTACTTTCTCCAACGTGTCCTGGGTCGACCCAGGGGCCTCCTGCTGGCAGGACATGGCCAAAACACCTCCCTGGGGAGGCGTCCAGGAGGCATACTTACCAGATGCCCGATCCACCTCAACTGGCTCCCCTCGCTTTGGAGAAGCAGCGGCTCTACTCCCGAGTCTCTCCCGAAAATTTTTATCCATGAATACTTAACTTAGCTACAACTCTGTTAGTGTCTGTTAATTAGACAAAACATATTTTTTATAAAACAGCTTTAGGTGGATCTGCACCTCACAGTAATTCCCATTTTCCCATTGCAAACTTTTGCTGCTTATCTGTTTTGTATGCCCTATGTGTGAAGTCTCAGAGATTGAATGCATCTATCAGCACTGACCTCTGGACCACTTCAGCTTTCAATGCATTGTCACCTCAGCAGAGATACAGACATAAGCCATGACCAAAGGGCATTCTGTGGAAGCACTGTAGGCTCAGACATTCAGACATTCAACTCTTTAATATGAAACAGTTTGTCAAAGGGTGACTTTCAAAAGCATCCATTTGAAGCAGTTTTTTTCCCCTTGCACCCACACATAGGATGCCAGATGCTTCCTGATGATACCCCCCCACCATAGTTTTATTTCCTAAACTTCGTGAACTGTCAGAGAATCTGGCCTCTAGGTTTTGTTTTCTGTTTGTTGTGACTACAGGGGAGCACTTTACAAGAACACCATGCAACCACAAAACTGCTTTCCAGCTGAGCATTGTCCGCTATAGCCAACTGTCTGTGCCCCCATGCTGGCTGAGTCCTCCCAACTGTCCTCAACCCCCCTGCCCCACACCTTTCTCCCATCAGCTGAAAGGAGACATTTATCGGACAGGACGATGGTCAGCAGACCTGCACATTGGCTTCTGTTGTCATTAACTGTAATGTGTTTCGATTAGTTGTGTTTTCCAAAGCTCATTCACTTGTTGTCAGCATAATAGAGTGCAGCTCCTCATTCACTTTGTAGAGGCTTCTTCTGTTTTTTTGAACTTTTTCAAATCATATTCTGTTTGGAGGTTCCAGGAAGAGTCAGCAGATGTGGAGTGTTTAGACATGGAGACGTTTTTTTTTTTTACAGTAGATTTTCCAGAGATTCTTGTGCTTGTTTTCATTGTGTCTGTGAGGGGTGCTCGGCCATGCACAATGAACCCTTTCTGTGGCCAGGAGACTTGGCTCTGTTTATTATTCTGTTGCAGGATCCCCTCAGTCAGATGCCTACATGGGTTGTTGTTTCACATGTTGCTTTTTGTCTTTTATGTCTCATAAATGTTAACTGAGGCAGATGTTTGTGTGACGCAGAATTCTGGGTTGAGGGAAATTATAGCACTTTGTCTCTAGTAGCAATTTTAGAATGCAGAACTCTTTGTCGTTACGTACTGTACATTTAAACAGGGTGCAGGGGCGACCTTTGGAAACAGTAAGAGGTTCAATGACATGTCAGAATTTGCTTGTTATGTTAACATATTTTTTTGAAAGCAAAAATTTAAAACATGTTCTTATGTTACCTTGGTTAGTATTATATAGGTAGTTTACATTTGGGCTAAACGATAAATTTGACAAAGTAACTCTAAGCTATGTAGGCATGGCTCTATAGAAAAATATTTTCACAAATAAAAAAAATAATACAAGAAATGAAGTTGTTCCTGAATGCAAAACTGTGGATAAAAAGAAATTTCCCTTGGCTTCAAGGCAGGGGTTTGTACATCTTTTAAAGAGCAATTTTTGCAGTTATCATCAGAGCTATAAAAAAAAATATGACTCTTTAAAATAAGAGTTCTCCATATATTTGTAGAAATAATCATATTATTGCTCATTTATATCTGAAAATATAAAAAATAAGTAAACACAGTAAAGTAGTTAAGGTACAAGAAATGTTTTCTTTGTTTTTCTCTTTTATAAGAATAACTTGCCAATATGGTACTACTATGTCATATTTTAATGTCTTTAAAATTTAGCATATTAGAAAAATTTTCAAAACTACCCTCTACGCTTATACGTCTAAATTTGGCTGAAATATATCAAATTGTAAATATTCTGGTGGATTTGGAGGGAAATTGCTCAGTTTGACAGAAAGCATAAACAAATTAGAGAGGAAACTAACAACTTTTAGCTCAACAGTAAAAAAATTCTAACTTTTAAACACATTTTTGGTGAAACTGTGGTTATGTTGTAGGAACTTAATGCATTTTTGGTAGGGATGCACCGAAAGTTTGGCCACCAAAAATTTTCGCTCGAAAATTACCCAAAAGTGCATTTTTGGTTTTTGGCCGAAACACCTAAATCACGAAAGGTGTGATGTCGTGAGTAAATAACGCAGCCAGCACATGAGAAAGGAAAAGAGCCATCATGTTTGCGGTGTGGGCTTATTTCATTATCTCTGCTCGTGATTTTGAGATGGTCCGGACCGCATAAGTCACCCACACAGCAGCTCGTTTCAGTTTGCTCCTCCCACTGCAGAGCGCTGGAACGGTGTGCAACTCTGAGTGACAGGTGGCATATGCGCGCGTGACACGGCTTACAGCCCTCAAGCCCCCCAGACAGAAACTGAACATACCTGTGAGCTCATGCTGGGCTGCCATGAAGTTTTTCAGTCCCAGTCCAGCCCTGAGTGGACCAGAGTCAAACCCAAACCAGAGTGTTGTTTTTTTCTTTGAGTGTTGACAGTATTTTTCCCTCCTCTCACCATTGTTTTCATATTTTTGTAATTGATTTATTGCAATGCCTTGATTTTAGTGAGGTACACATCGTAGCCATAAATGCTATGGTTCTAATAATTGACATAATAATTTATTTCGGTTTTCGCTCTGGGTTTCCTCATTTTTAGTTCCGGCCAAGAATTTTCATTTCATTGCATCCCTAAGTTTTGGCAAAAAATTAAACAGAAAAACCACCATTTCCTTTCCTCACCAGGTCATCAGAGGTTTGTGACTTAGGGCAAAGATTTAGAAGAAATTGGAAATTGTTCAGGGGCATCACACCAAGTCCTCACATGCATCCTTACATAATCAAACACAATTTGCCATTCACCAGTTAAGCTAACAGTTAGTCATCTGCAGAGCGACTGGTTCATCTGTATTTGCTGCATGGTATTAGTCACTGAACCGTTGTTTGCATTTCTTTCTATGTTATTGTTGACAGATTTGGAAAATTTAGGATACAAACAAGTCGAAACTTGTTAAAGGTTCACTGAGGAATCTTCTAACAAACTAGGTATCGCTAGCTATTTTACACAAACATGTCTCAGAGCTCTCACCCCTCCCGTCGGGAGGACCGTGCAGTGCCACAGTACCAATACAGGGCTGTACAGTTCGACATATATGTCGCACGTGCGATGGAAAAAACAGTCTGTGCGATAAACTATTTTTAGACGTAGCACTTGTGCGATCAGGGTTTCCTCTACATGTAATTGATTGTGGCGCACCCCCACACCTTCAGAATTAACTTAAAAATATCTACTTTAAAACAATGTCAGGTGGCCTCAGCGGGTCTCCAACCTAGCGCTAGAACGCACGCGCCAGCCCAGAGCATCTTGCCTGGCAGCGCAACGCGCTACGCTGGCTCGCCCACGTCCTCCGTCTTTATTTTGGTCATCCGACCAGAGCCTTTCTGCATTTTGACCCGAGGGACGCAGCCTGGAGACGACCACAATGTAAACCCCGCACCCGATGGTTCGATGTTGTTGCGGGCGACCTCCAACAATCCGGAGTTGCCGTGGCGCAGCTGGCACAAGATCGCCAGCACTGGAAGCAACTGGTTCACTTAATAGGCTCAACGCACTGGTGTGGGACGATACCCGACCTATCGCAGCAGCCGTGAATGATGATGATGATGATGATGAAACAATGTAAAGCATATTAAATATATATAGCCTATATTTGTGCACTTGCATGGAATAAAGTTCTGCGTCATGTCGACTGGCGAGTCTAGTGACAGAGTTCCATCAATTCTAGCTGTTCGGAAAAAAACTCTTTGTGACTCAGAAAGTCTCCCTGTGCTTCAGACACACATTAAACAAGAGGAGCTAATAAATCTGAATGGGTCACACTGAAGTCTGTTAACGAGTCCATGGTCCGAGTCAGGGGGAGACGAGGCGTCACACCGGAGTCTGACCCCGCTAAACGCAGCTCAGCCCAAGGGCCGTATCTAGAATTTTTTTCTTGGGGGGGGGGGGGGG